>JAKCPI010029678.1:0-15279 GCA_023213315.1 Euborellia annulipes | reverse complement strand
TTATTTTAACTTTTTTTATTTTGTAACACCAAACTACTTGACCGATTTTTATGGACTTTTTTTTCAAGGCGTTAAGAATTTTAGGAGAAGAATTCAAGATCTGAATTAATTAAACCTTTTTAATAACTCACAAGCCAGTGAACAATTCTCTCAAAAAAAAAAATAAATATTTGCCTCCTTGGTCCATGATACACAAATATCTAATTTTAAATATTTTTAAAATTTAAATAAACTTTTATTTCAGGATTAATTTTACTTAAAAGAAAAATCATTTTATATACGTATAATTAAATATAGAATTATAATTGTGAGATTTAATTTTAATTATTCTTTTTCGTAAAGCATTTAATTGGAAACTACTTGACGGATTTTTATGGGTTTTTTTTTCAATCTATAAAGAATTTTACATTTTTGAAAAAAATGATTTCGAGTATTTTTTGTATAAAAAATTCTAAAGATTTTTTAATTTCTTAGTTTAGGGTAGAGTGCTATTTCTCTCCACTTATATTAATTAATTATAATTATTGTGATGGTTAAATGACTTCAAAAGTCAAAAAATAAAGAAATAAAATGATAATTGGATTCATATAAAGTGAATGCTGACGATTATAAAAATTTGTTAATTAGTACAGAGTGCAATAATAATAAATAAAGATAATATTTTTAAAAAAATGATTAATTCTTTAATTAATAAAATGTATTAAATTTTGATTTTTCCATTATTGTCTTTAAATTGTTTGATTTAATTAACTTTTATTAATTTTCTAAATTGTCTACTCTGAAACTACTTAACAGATTTTTATGGTTTTTTTTTTTTTTAATAATTTAATAAATAGTAAATTATTTTTCTTTTCTTAAATCTTCTTTTTTTAAATTTCATTTTCAAAAATAAATGAGGAAATTTACTTTCAGGTCAAATTTTATTTTACCAATTGCTAAATCATTAGAAATAATTCAATTTATAAAAGGAAAAGCAAAAAAAAAAGATTTTTATTTTATCTTTTCTCAATAAACATAATACAATTTTCCAATATATCGGAATGGACGGGCGGGCGGGCAATCGTCGTCGATTTTATTTACACACACACAAATATGTGATGACGATGATTTATTTACTAGAATGTTTATAAAATGAAAGGAATGTCAGAGAGCGGTGACTGAATGCGATAAAAAGAATTATAAAGAGATTGAAAAAAAGGAGGGGGGAGCGTTAGGGGTGGGGGTGAGATTGGAAAATGTGATTTCACTAATCTTCTCTGTCCCTCTATCGATAAAAGGTATTATCAAGTTTATTATTTTAAATAAATAAACAAATTGAATGCACGGTATTTATTTATCTGTCCCCCAGGGTGTAGGAAGGGGGGGTCGTCGATTTTGCGATATAAAAAGATTCTTTATTGGTATTTGTATCTTTATTTCTCAATCATGTCATAATTGATTTTGAAATAAAAGAAAAATTAAATTCTCTCTTTGATTACACCTGGAATATAATCTTGTATGATAATTAAAAAATCTGGTGTGACTGGTCGCACGAAAGTAAGCGAAAGTTGTGTTCCGTCCTTGTCACACCAGATTTTTTATGTCGACACCAGATTTTCTATGTCGACATAATAATAATAATAATTTTATTTGTTCCCTGGGACATACCAGTATGTATGGATCTTGTTAAATTCATCAAATATTACAAAATTCTTTTATAAGCATTATTTATAAGAAAGCGAGAGAGCGACGACCTGAAAACCTGGAACATAAACATATCTTTAAGGTTCCCCGGCAGGTTGTTATAAAATTTTGTACATAAATAGTATGGATTTTTCTGAATTGTTGAAATTTTATGCTTTGGAATTAATAAATCCCTCCCATTTCTGGTATTGTGGTAGTGGGCATCCGAAAGCTGAGGAAAATCTGAGAAATTCTGCCTAAGATAGATGACGGCATGAAATATATATAGACTGGGAAAGGTCATTATTTACAACTTCTTGAAAATATCCCTACAAGGTACATCGGAATTTGCACCTTCAATATTCCTCACAGCCCTCCTTTGAAGAATAAACACCCTCATCCAGTCTCTACTCTGACCCCAGCATAGCCCATCAGAGAGTGAAAGTGGGCAAAATAATAAGTCCTACCTCCGAATCAACAATATGACATAGCCTACGTAGCGAAGCACGCGGATGCCAATCTTCCACAAAGATGATCAATGTGAGAGCTCCACCTAAGTTCACAGTCAATATAAGTTCCCAAGAACTTAGTACTGTCACACAAGCCGATCTCTCCATCCAAAAGGACCAAGTTTGTTTCCTCTGTACCTAAAATAAACAACTGATGATTTACTCTTAAATCAGTTTAGGCTTTCAGAGTTTTTATTAATAAAAAAAATTTTATTTTTTGTTTATATGTGTTTTTTTTTTAAAAAATTAAAACATTTCGGCCCCCCTTTTTGTGGTCTTCTTCAGGTACAATTCAGTTAAGATTACAAAGGTTACTACATTGTGACAGAACCAACGAACCAACCGGGCAAGTTCCAAAAGTTCATCGTGGGTCTCCCTCTGAAACTGATTAGAATTCTCCGAGCAACACAAAACAGATATATCATCAGCATACATCACAAGTTTGTTCGACCTGACTTGTCTCGGATGATCATTGATAAACAATATGAAAAGCAAAAGTCCCAAGACAGAGCCCTAAGGCACAACATCCTCAACATCTCTTACCCCCGACCTATGACCATCAATCTCCACCAACTGAGTCCTACCATCCCCAGCCATCTGTTCACCACACCCCTCAAACTTCAAGCTTCACCAACAATTTACATTAATTCACTGTGTCGAATGCCTTACTCAGATCCAAAGGACACATACCAGGCTTCGAATGATATGATCTACATAAGTGATTGCAGCAGAATCCGTGGAACACCCAGGGCGAAAACCATGCTGTTCTGAAGCGATTATAACTCGTGACAAAATTAAATATTCCACGGTATATAGCTTTCTCAATAACTTTAGAAAATACCAATAGATCTATAGTTTTCTAAATTCAGTCTTGATACCCTTTTGTGTTTTGGTAGAACCTTCAAGATATCCAGAAACACACCCTCCTGAAAAGACTGATTAACTTAGCATGTCAGATGGCATACAATAAGCCACCAAACCACTTTAAGAGTTTATATTCAGTTTCCAACAGTACGGTATCTGGTTAAAAATAATTCAAAGTTGTGTGCTCTATCACACCAAGATTTTTTTTTTTGTTCTTGGTTTTTAATATATACTATAAATCTCTATTTATGAAATTTGAAAAGGATTTAAGTTATAATTTTCTTGTTCTCTTTTCTGTTTTGTTACCTGTCAAAAGTTTATATAGAATCTTTTAAAAGACAAGAGTTTGAAAGTTTCTCTCTTCTCTTATCCTATTTATATATTTTGAATTCGAAAAAAAGAGAAATGGTACACAATAAAGACTTCAATTAAATTTCAACTATCAACTGTAGGCTCTAGATGAAATGGTATGTGAGAAGGGATAAAATAATTAGAGACTGTTTTACTAAAAAGAACTCTTTGAATTAAGCTAAACGAAATGTCAGAAAATAGATTGTCTAAAATATGTTTAAAATACTTGAAGTTTTTAGAAAACTGAATTGGTTTTCTCAATTAAGAAATTTAATAAAAAGAACTCAAGATCTTACCACAAGATATCCCGAATAGAAATTACTTTGGAATCGCCCAGAGTATATATCTGGACTTCATTGGGTCCCAGGGAGGCATGCCCAATAGAGAAATCCCTATAAGGGCCCAATTAGAACCCAATCGCAAAATTCTCAGGAAAAATCAAATAGCTTACAAGGGGAGTGCAAAGCCTTCATGTCACCGATTTAATCGAAAATTTTTTTATGTGTAGTACTTAATGATAAACAAATTCTGTTAAAGCGAGAGAACGCACTACTCAACCGTTCGTCTAAAAAAAAATGTTAAAGGCATGGCTGGCAAAACCTTTAACATTTTTTTTTTAGACGAACGGTTTAACAGATCGTGTTGGTACGTTTGACTGGTGACCCCTGAATATTCAATTGTTTCTGTGTAATAATAAATAAATAAAACTAGTTAAAATCCACCGCCTTCTAATCATTTACCATTAGGGAATTTTTGGCCCAGCCATATAGCAAAAATGCTAAAAACAAATAAATTTACTTATATTAAAATTTAAAAATTTAATTAAAAAACACAAGATTATATGTTTCAATATAACATTTGATATATATATATATATATATTCTACACTTAGGTAGGTGATCTTCAAAAATAATACAGCTATCTACCTAATAAATATTATAATGAAACATATAACCATGTGTTTTTTAATTTAATTTAAATCTATATTAATTTTTATTAAAACTTATGGCCTAGTGTTTTTAATTTAATTTTTTAAATAAAAAATTTTAACGGTTATTTAAATTTTTTAAGTGGATTCTTAGAGTATATACCGATTTATTAAATTTTTCATCCTTCTTTGATGAGTGGTTTCCATTTATAGGGCAATCTAATATTTCTCTAGTAAAAACAAATAAAAAATTTTTTTTTTTTTGATTAGAAATCTACTCTCAAATGTAAATGGCTTTTCAAGAACCTCCTCTCTGTTTTTTTTTTTCAAACATTTGTCAAATAAATAAATCAATAATCAGTTTTATTATTATTCAGTAAAAGTATGTGCGTGTATGTGAAATAAAAACACAACAACAAAGTTTGAAGTTCTCTATCAAATACAAGTTTTTTTTTTTTTTTGTGTGTGTGTTTGAAAGTTGGCAGCTGAGAGAGAGAGAGGCGAGCGTATTGTTATGGTTTGGTTGGTAGCACCTGAACTGACAACACATGAGGAGGAAGAGCTGGCTGGTTTCAACAAGAAAACAAATTGAAATATTCTCTCCAATTATTGATTGGAAAACAAATACGAGAGAGCTGCTTTTTATTTTTACATTGACAAGTGAAAATTGAGAGAATTCGAGATTAATGAATTTTCTTCTTTTTTTTTTTAAATTTATTTATTTGAAAATTATATTAAGAAACGAAATCCACAGAATATTTACAAATTTTATCTTTTTTTTTTAGTTCGCTTAAGGTGCGCGTCTCGAAAAGTCGTTAGAAAGCTTTTGGCTACCGAGTTCCTCTAGGCGGCAATAGATGGCGTTAGTTTTTTCCATAGGAATACAAGGGATCTTTTCCATTTCATTCTAGACTTTCCAGCTAATTAATTATAAGCAAAAAATTAATTATTCTTTAACACAATGATTACTAATTTAATTATCTACAACTTATAGAGCTCCTTTTTTTAAAATATCATTTATTTAATGCGATTAATCTAAAAAAAAAAATTATTTTTTCGAAAATCAAAAAAAGGGCTTCTATAAGTTGTAGATATTTTAAATAGCTCTAATTTAAAAAAAATTTGAGGTCGATAGCTTCAAAATTGTGGCAGCTGGAAAGTCCCAAAATTAGCACCCCGAGACGCGCACCTTAACCTTAAAAATATTTTCCATAAAATTCTCAATACATTAAAAAAAAACCCATAAAAATCCGTCAACTAGTTTCGGAGTAAATGTGTTATAAAGAAAAAAATTTAAATCTCGCAATTATTATTCTATAATTAATTCTATTAAATAAATTTTCGAATTTTAATTGAATTTTTATAAATTAATTTGAAATCAAATAGATTTTTTTAATTATTTACTATTTTCAGAAAATTCGAAATATTCAATTCATTTACAAAATTTTCCATATTTTTAATTGGTCGAATATTGATTGTTTTATATTTAAAGAAAAAGAGAATACATGATTATTGTGATTGACCTTATTTTCTATGAGATTTTACAATTCAATGCATAGAGAATTCGATTTAAGCATTAATTTTATTATTAGAAGCATGTGGGGGCCCCCCCGGTGCAAAAGAGAATTTGTTTAAATTTAAGAAAAAGAGGTTATTATATATATTTATATACACTCTATATCTTCTAGAAAGAACAAGAAAAAGTAAAATGCTTAACTCATCGCTCCATCTATTTTTTCTTCTGAATGTCTAATTAAAAATTTAAATAATTAAATCCCACAATTATTATTCTATTATTAATTCTAAATAATAAATTTTAATTAGTGAGTAATTTTTGCATTGATTAAAAGAGTGAAATTGTAACTATCAATAAAGCTTAATTTTATTATTAAAGAAAAGATAATTTGTTTAAATTTAATTTTAATATAAGAAGGGGTTATTATATATATATATATATATATATATATATATATATATATATACGCTCTACATCTCTTAGACCAGCATAAAAAGGAGAGAAGTTAATAAAAAAGGAAAGCAAATGATTATTTCTATTTTTTTTTAATTAAATCTTACATTTTAATTTAAAATAATAAAATTTTATTTTAATTATATTTCTTTGTTCTGTTTTTAACAGATAAAAAAATGGAGAACGACGCTCTTCACTTCAATGAAAAAAAACACTTTTTTATACATATTGGAACATATTTAAATACAAGTGTTGCATATCATTTTAATCAGAAAAATGGCGTGATTTAATATATAACCTCTAAAATATGTTATCTTGAAAAAATTTAACGTGCCTATTTATTTATTTAATTTAGATATATACTATTTTTATTTTCTTTTAAAAATGTTAAAAAATGACGAGTGAAAGAAGAAGAAATTTAATGAATTCCATGTCTGCTATCTGATAGCCTATTTAGAAAATTAAAATATTTTTTCTTTCTTTTTTTTTGGCAGGATATGAATGAAATACGAAATCATTTATTAATTTGGAAAATGGAAATGGAATTTTGAAATATATTTAATATTTAAGATATATAAATAGAAGGCGAAATAGACAGACATCGTCAGTCGTCAAAACGATAACAAGTGTCCAACGTCATGAATTCTATTTACAAAGTAAGTCTTCTTTTTTTTTATCACCCACACACTCGTTTTTATAGAATATAATAATAATTTTCTAAAAGCTTTTTTTTCTGTTTCTGGGTATTAATTAAAAATGCCATCTTAGAATATTCTTTTCTCCGCTTAGTGACTTTTGACGTAATTACTTTTTTTTAATGAATGACGAGAAAACAAAAAAAATTAATAAGCCTGAAATTTCTTTTATAATATATAATAGTAAGCCTACATCTAAGAGAGCAAATTAAAAATCTTTTATAACATATTCTATATATTTTATAAATGTTCGAAATCACGCCGTTTTTCTGATTAAAATGATATGCCACACTTGTATTTAAATTCATTCCAAAAAGCTAAAAAATTATTTATTTCAATGAAGTGAGGAGCGCTCCTCCATTTTTTTTTTTAATTAGAAACACAGCAAAGCATTAATAATAATAATTGTGAGATTTAATAAAAAAAAAATTAGTGGTTCGAAAATATTTTTGATTATTAAAAGCTTCGTAAATGCGTAAATACGTTTAAAACATTTTAATTGTTGCTAAGAAGAAATTCTACGTCTTCTGGATTCTCTAATTAAACATTTTTAGTTCTATTATTTACTTCTTTGATTCACAAAAAACTAATTATTAATTAAAATTTATTAAACGAAATTAAAATAACAATTGTGACATTTAATTATTTTTTATTCTTAATTGGATATTGAAAAAAACAGATCAATCTTTTTCTTACTCAAAAATACGAGATGTAGATCGTATATAAATATATATTTAATCTATTTCTTATTAAAATCAAACAGATTCTCTCTCCCTTATTAAAATCTTAAAAGAATCAATTGAAAATTCACATATCAAACTGCCAATGAATCAGATGTTTTTAATATAATTGATTTTAGTTTTTCATCTATATTTATAAATGCGGTGTGTCCGTCTGTCACACTCTGTTTGAGCAACTTCCCGTTGGAATTTTGAAACAAAATTTTGCAGGACTTATGGAGGACGTCCTGGAGAAATATCGGGTCCCGAAAAACCTAAAACTTTTTGAGTTATTAATTTCTAAAGTTACGACTTCTCCCATAGGAAATGTATAGAGAAATATTTAAGTATTCTTTGCAGTTGTGTATTCTTTGAATGTAAACAAATCCTCAAGCAGGCACTGGATTGGAATACGTAGTAATAATAATTTTCTTTTCATAATTAAGAAAACAAAAAAAAAAATTGTTTAGTATGATACCTATCTCACGTCACTTTTTTTCTTTTTTAATTCACACTTTATTTTTTTTTCTCCGGTCCTTAATTATTTTGTGTGAATAATGAGGTGAGTGAGAGGGCCATCACTTCCCCCTCCCCCTCTCCCCGCTTCCACACACACACACACACACACACACATCTATTAGATTACTTTGACGAGGGTAAGAGAGAGAGATTATTAAATTCATGAATCCTTAAATAGGATATTATATAATTTCCTTATTTGCATATGAAAAGAAACTTTATTTACATTATTATTATTTGGAGGTAGAGGAGGAGTGAGAGAAAAATTAATTTCCAAATATTTACTCTGCATTTATAACTGGGAAAGTAATTAATTAGATAAAAACACACAAGGTGATATGCTTCAATATATATATAATATCTGAGTGTCCGTCTGTCTGTCACGCTCTGTTTGACCAACTTCCCCGAATTTTGCAGTCTTAGAGATTCGGGATTTAAATTTGTTTTTTTTTAAATACTTTATAAATGTTAGGTATTATATATTATGTATCTTTTATAAAAGCATAAAAATATATAAATATAGGCCAGATATAGGCTAATACTATATCGGCTGTTAGACTAGCCTGCCATCTATTGCAAGAATGCTGAACTAATTTGACAGATGATTTTTAAATAAATCATCTAAGCTTATTTTAAAAATTTCTTAATTAATATGTGATTACTAATAACAATAAATTCATTTTTAAATTTAAAAAAAAATTAAAGATTGTTGGGACAGATTGTTTTTTTGTATTTGCTTGATAACAAAAAAAAATAATTACGATAATTTTTTTATAAGTCATTAAAAAAATTATAGCTCGATGTCCCAATAATCTCTGATGAATTTAATTCATTTAAAAAAAAACCGCATTGAAAAATTCCTTATAAAAATAAATAATTTGTATTCGTTTAAGGGTGTTGCTGTTGTTTTGTGCCTGATCTCTCTCTCAAAGGCAGTTCCTGTCCTCTTAAGTGACAATCACTTGGACTATCACGTGAGTAACAACAACAACAACAACAAATGAGAGAGTTTTATTTTGTATTCTTTGTACAGAGTCCAGCGAAATATGCATTTAAATATGGAGTGAGGGATCTTCACACAGGGGATGTAAAGGACCAGTGGGAGGTGAGAGAAGGGGATGTAGTGAAAGGAGCCTACAGTCTTGTCGAGCCTGATGGAACGATTAGAACTGTGGAATACACAGCTGACCCTCTTCATGGATTTAATGCCGTCGTCAAGAAATCTGGACATGCCCAGCATCCACATCCTATTCAGTATCACCATCCATTGCCTGTTATCCCCGAATTTATCCACAATCACGTGATCCCTCAGCATCTCTACTATTAGACTTCACTTTACTTTGAATGTATCATGATTAATAAATTATTCTTTTTTTCTAATTATTTTAAAATAATTTCTGAAAATGACACACACCACGTTGAAACATTTGAGTCAAAGATCAAATAACAGTAACAGTTATTCAAATACCCAGGCATTTGTTTTCTTTAAAAAAATTAGTGGCATTTCTTTCGTCCTGAAGATGGCTGGGATTAGTGACCGAAATGTCAGCGAATAAAAGATTTGATTTCATCCTTAGCTGCTAGATACCTTATCATTTTGGTATAGACTTTATCCCCTTTTCTTTTTAATAAAATCATCTGTAATGATATATAAAGATTAATCAGGAATTTGGTTGATTGTATTTCAAAATTATTATAATAAGGCATCCTTGCTAACCTACCCTTAAGATCTAAGATGCTAAGTGCCTTCTGTGCGGCAAGAGAGCAGACTTCAATCCTGTGATAATTGCCGTTGATTTTATATCATTTTTTATAATTTTCGCATCTTTTTAGTTCATATAAATATACAATCAGCCCTACCTGTATTTCTTTTATTTCTCAGTCTTTAGATCAGCGGGCCACTGAGGGAGAGTAATCGACTCCCACTTGAGCCTTCATGCGAAGCAGATAGAAGTCCTACGGCGGTGGAAGGGTAGACACCCCCCCCTTTTATTGTTGTAGGCAGGCCAACAATTAGCCCCATAAGGCAATTGTACCTCTATACATCAATTGCTAAAACTTCAATTTAATGCCCAGTGACGTAGCGTATGTACAGTGAGCTCCACAATTAAGTCCCCACTTGATAGCTTTAGCCTTAAGTATATGGTAAATGGTGTAATAATTTTAAATTTTAAAATGTAAAATAAAATCATCTGTACCAGATTTTACGTTTTACCTTTTCGGTCATTAAAATTATTTCACTATACACCATATACTATATACTTAAGGCTACAAAGTCCAAATAATGAATAAAATATTTCTAACTAAAAAAAAAAAGGCTAAAGTGATCAGGTGGGGGCTTAATTGTGGCGCTCACTGTACATCCTTATTTTAGTAGGTGAACTCATCTCTTTTACTCAACAATTTAATTTTTTTGCTCTTTGTTAACACTTTTTAAAATAATAAAAAAAAAACTGTAAACCTACTGTATCTACCCCACCACTTCAACGTAAAAGGAACCAATGAACCAATATTTCCAAAAAAAAAAAAAATAATAATAAATTTCTTTTTAAAAGCTTGATAGATTTTTTTTTTATAAATTACCCCAATAAGAGGTTGAGGTTTGTTAACCTCTTCTCTCTTCTTTTTTTATCTATAAAATTAACGGCAAATCGTTATTCATAAACGTTCATGAAGAGAGAGAAGATATCGATTATTGACTTTTCATTTATTTTTTCATTTTTTTTAACTCTCTCAAATCGCATGGATTTCAATTTCAACCAACCACAGCAACAACAACAACAACTTTGTTGGACCAACTTGGAGGAGGAGGGAGCACCAATTTTTTCGACAGATTTTTTTTTTTAACGATTTTGAAATAAAGTTTTTAATCCCTGTTAATGTCTTGTACAGTAAAAAAAAAAAAAGTACATTTACAAACCCCATCGGAGAGAGATGGCAATTTATCAAGATTTATTCATATTTTTTTTTTTTTTTTTAATGAAATGTCGTCATACATGCATATGAATGAATTTATAATAATAAATTATATTAATGAGTGGGAGGAGTTTGCGATTCTATATGTGATAATAATAAAAAGAAGAAAAATCTGATGTGACTGATCGCATCTGATTTTTCTGTGCTCGACATTTAGTTTCCCCAGTAGGATGATGTAAAATTTATAAATTATAACGTGAAATCTCACTTATCAATGGAAACATTGATAATAAAAAAAAAGCCCTCGGGTTTGGTGTAGCGGGTAGCGTGCCTGCCTTTATACCAAGGGTCGCGGGTTCGGTCCCAGGCAGTCGGATAATTTTATTTAAGCCATTTCGATATCAAATGGCTTAACTTAGACAGCTTAGAATATTGCAGCAATATTGCAGAAATATTGCGAATCTTCATAAATTGCCATATTTCAGAATATTCACCAATATTCCACATCTTACAAAATATTGGCAACATTGCTGCAATATTGTAGCGGCAATATTCCAAGCTAGGAATATTGCACCAACATTGCAGTAATATTGTTGCAATATTCCTATGTCCCCTTTTCAACATTCATAATATTGTAACAAATATTGCTATAATGTTGCTGTTTGAGCTGCAATATTGCATCAATTTTGCTGCAATATTGTCAATATTGAGCAAGATGGACAATATTGCTGCAACATTACTGTAATATTCCAAGCTGTCTGGGAAATGGACCCTGTTATGCAATAATGTGTCAAGCGCCAAAAAAAATTAAAAATTGAGTTAAGCACGAAATATTGTTTCAAATGCTATAATTAATAGTATTTTTTATGAAATATGTCCTAAAAGAAATTTATATTTAATGTTACTTGCACAATTGACAAAAAAAAAAAAAAAAAAAATTATACAGGGTGTCTATAAAAGAACTCCGGGGTTTTGAGGCAAAATATTTTAATAAAGTAAAAAACGTACATACATGTTTTATACATGAATAGAAAGGTTACATTTTCAAGTTTTTTTTTAACAATTTAATAAAGTTCAATGTGACGCCCGGTACACATCGTAACGGTATTCTACCTCTTCCCATGTCCTGGTCAGCACAAGGCTGGAACTACGAGATTTTTAAGGGGGGGGGGGCAAAATTTAATTTGCCGCCCCCTCTTAAAATTTTCCATTCATTTTACCTTTTTTTTAGTAAATCTTTCTTTAATTGCTGCCCCCTGATACCGCCCGGGCACATGCACCCAGTGCCCCCCCCCCCCTAGATCCGGCCCTGGTTCAGCACGCCACGCAATTGACTATTCGATGGCGAACATTACGATTCAGATAACGCATAGTCAATTGCGTGGCGTTCGTCACCCCAGACATGCTGACCAGGACATGGGAAGAGGTAGAATACCGTTACGATGTGTGCCGTGCCACTCACAATTGTTAAAAAAAAAAACTTGAAAATGTAACCTTTTTAATCATGTATAAAACATGTATGTACGTTTTTTTTACTTTATTAAAATATTTTACCTCAAAACCCCGGAGTTCTTTTATAGACACCCTGTATATAATCTAATGAAAACAAAAAAATTAAATGTGAGGGTGCGTTACAAGGGCAGCCAAGGCGAAAAATAAAACAAAAATCTATTTTTTTTTGTCGACGTTTCGAGTGCCGATCGCACTCTTCATCAGGACCTACCTAGTGCGATCGGCACTCGAAACGTCGACAAAAAAAAAATAGATTTTTGTTTTATTTTTCGCCTTGGCTGCCCTTGTAACGCATCCTCACATCATAATATCCAGCCATCAAGAAACAACTACCCACACAGCACAAAATATTGCAATCTTGCTCAATATTGACAATATTGCAGCTCAAACAGCAATATTGCTAGTTTGGAATATTGCCGCTGCAATGTTGCCAAGATTCGCAATATTTCTGCAACATTGCTGCAATATTTTGTGCTGTTAGGGTAGTTAACAAAAAAATTAAATGTTAATTTTCTCAAAACTCGGTAGCTGGCGCTTGACACACTAATGCGTAACAGGGTCCAATCATATATATTTTACTTTTTTTTACTATTTTTTTTAATAAGCCTGTTTGACTCAAAAATTGCGGCACTTGAAGAAAAGGCGAGGGTCCGCCTCAGGCGGAGGGGGGTCCAGGGGGTCGACGCCCTCCTGGTTAGACGCATGACCTTTGATTCTACAATAGTTCACTTTTATCTTGTTAATACCCTCGTATCTATTGCGAACAACAAAAAGGAAAAAAAAAACATTGGTGTTAGATCTTGTCCATATTTCCGAAGAGAGGTGGGTAGGGGGGGGGCCAGGAGGAGTCATCGAGGTCCTCTCTAATTCCCTCGCCTCTAGAGAGAGATTTTAGTACTAGCGCATTGAATTAGAATAAAAGCAAAAACAAAAGAGAGAGAAAACACTGCATTCATTTACATTTATAATCACTACTACTCTTCATTTCTTTCTTTTATTTTATTTTTATTTTTATTTTTTTTTTTTTCTAAATCAATAAATTGAATAATTTGATTTTCTATTTGTCAAATTGATCAACTCCATTGCAAAGTGATTGCTACTTTCCCGCCAATATATTATATCGATAATACCTGGAAATTCAAAAGCCGTAAAGGACAAAATAGCAAAAATGAGTTATATATACAGAAATGTTCAGTTAATTGAGAAATCATAGCAATTTATTAGAGTAGGGTGCTTTTCAACCTAATACTTTACGCAAATTTGTCAAAAAGGATTAGAAATTCTGAGAAGTGTCTTTCAAAGACTTAAAATAGTACTAAAGTCAAAAAAGTTTTGAGGCGTAACGTACAGTGAGCGCCACAATTAAGACCCCACCTGGGAGCTATAGCCTTAAGAAGATGCTATATGATATGGTATATAATGAAATAATTTTAATGGCCGAAAAGGTAAAAAAAATATGGGGATTGACTTCCCCGAGACTTTCTCGTATATTCTTTTGGAATTACGTCTGGGTGTGTGTGTGTGTGTGTGTGTGTGTGAACACGATTGCTTAAAAACCAAAGCAGCTAGATCGATGAAATTTGGTATATGCTCCTTACACTAAAATTGTAGATTTCTATCAACTTTTGGAGTAAATACGTCACTTGGAAGTAGTACTTTACCTAAAAAGTTTTTTCAGAAATTTTGAAATTTTCAATTTTTTTGTTATGTTATGATAAAATACTCTATTTTAAAAAGTTTTTATTCTTTGATATTTTTACGAAAACTGAATAGTTTTTGAAATAATCAAAGAAGAAAACGACATTTGACGTTAATTTTGATAAAAAATAAAAACAAAATCATACAGGTGTCATTAAAAAAAGGGGTAAATATAAACAAATGAATTTGTGAAACAAATGAATGAATATTTCTTTTTCCGATATCAAAGATCCTGAAAAAGTTTAGATTTTTTATTATAAATTTAAAATCTATACAAAAATTAAATATTTTAAAACCGGAGGATAGCTGGTCCCATGCCCCCTCCCCAACCAAATTCTCTAGTTACGCCCATGGTGGTCTTCAAACAATTTTGAAAGCAAAATGAGAACAGCATCAAAAAAATCTGGTGTGACTGGCTCATAGCACACAACTTTCTCTTACCTTCGGTAATCGAAAGTTGTGTACTGTGCTTGTCACACCTAGATTTTTTGTGTCGACATATATTTAGTTCCCGACAGTACGGAACATATGAATTCAGATGTAAAATTTATAAGTATGGGAAAATATTTATATTTTGTTACCATGGCAACCATTTCTCCTATCTTCCCTATGAAATACAAGAGTAAAGTGGTCTTCAGAAGATTTCAATCGCAAAATGAGAATATACATTTTAAAGAGCATCTAAAAAATAATTGATTTTTGAATTTAAAAAAAATCGTTGGAGCAAATTTTATGAGAAAATCGAAAAAAACTGAAAAAGTACATCAGTAAAGTACTAGTAATCTTTGGCCGATTTTGATTAAAAGCTTATTTTTCCGGTCCCGGGGGTGTTTAAGTTAAATATAGAATTCCAACCTCGTAGCTCAATTCCTTCATGCTTAAAATTGAACACACACACACACACACACACAGACCATGTCGCGAAAACCACTTTTTT
>JAKCPI010029677.1:0-22382 GCA_023213315.1 Euborellia annulipes | reverse complement strand
TAATATACTCTCTAAAAAGGGATTTTTAGGGAAATTTAGGAAATTACGAGTAAAGTTTAAATTAAAGAAAAGAATTTATATATGGACCCTGTTACCCATTAGTGTGTCGAGCGCCAGCTACGGAGGTTTTGATAAAATTAATATTAAAGTTTTTTGTTCTCATTGTATATAATTTTTTTTGTCAATTGTACAAGTAACATTAAATTTTTTTAGGACATATTTCATAAAAAATACTATTAATTATAGCATTTGAAACAATATTCCGTGCTTAACTCAATTTTTAATTTTTTGGCGTTTGACACACTAATGCGTAACAGGGTCCATATATGAAACAACTTTTTAAACTTATCTTTTTCTTTGTGTGTCTCCAAATTTTGAAAACGATAAAAGGGCGCCACAAAAAAAAAAAAAAAGGTTGAGAATCACTTTTGAAATACAACAGCCACTTCACAAATTGTCATGTTACAAAAGATTATCGTGTAAAATAAAAATGAAAGAAAAAAATCTACAAAAAGCAATAACAAGACAATGATAAAAATTACGAATTCAATACCAAAACAAAATAAAAACAATACGAATATTACCACAAAGTTAAAATATTAAAAAAAGAATATGTCAATACAGTATAAGTAGTATGTATTTTAAGGAAATATATTTTATCGAAATAGAAGTAAACACATGATCAAGTTTTTCAGTGTTATTTAGCGATTAAGTCATAAAAGTCAAGTCAAGGAAGCCAAAGAAGAATTGGTGATTTGCACGCTTGGCTTACTGGCTAAGGAGTGTCTCTTATAGGTTGCCAAGAATCGCAGTTGGAGGTACGTAAGCGCCATCGGCTTGTGCAGAAATGCCTTCAAAGGCTTCGGTCTCTTCTTGGAACGCGTGCGGATGGATGCCTTGAATGTTTATCGTTTTGTTGGGGCGGCGAACTTCAAATCGTTGCTGACCCTCTTGCGTGGTCGAAGTGACAGCTCGAACCTGGCTGTCCATTATTTATTCCCTTTAGCACCAATTAGGATATCTGTGTTTCGAGAAAACGGAATCAGCAATAATTTATATATTTTTTCAATAAGAGTGATTTTCAAAACAGACACTTGTTATTGTATATTTAAATTATTACTTCATGAATAAATGCATGAATTTTACAGCTTCCTTCATCTGTTCTAGAAGAGATCAAACCCAAAATTTCTATTACTAATCATTTGTAGAGTGAAATTTCAATTAAAATAAATTTCATAGATATCGTCGCAATCATACTTTTCCATAACTTGATAAGTTGAATCATTTCAAATTTATTCATCTCTACTCGTAAATTTAAAAAAAAAAATGTACATATCAAAATTAATATTATTTTTTAACTAGACAAATAAATTAAGAAATGCAAATAGTTTTATAGAGTTGAATTTTTGCGGGGAAATAGAGAGAAGAGCAGAAGGAATTAAAATTTTTCTAACCAAAGTCTCCGAGAGCCTCTTGTGTTAGGATTTAGGAGTTAGATCCCTCTTAATTAATTGAAATATAAAAAGAAGGAGTTTAAATGGCCTCCGATGCTGAAAAAGATCTTAAATAAAATTATAAAAAAAAAAAAAAAAAAAATAGAATAACACTCTTCAGAAAAAAATTATTTCTTATATTTGTTTTTAAGGATCTTTTCTCGATCAATTATCTTCCTATAGAATTCATCTTGCTCTTTTTTTTCTCTATATAAAAGTATCTGAGAATATTTAATTTATTGAATTCATCAAGTAGAATGAATACGAGAAGAGCGGAGGAGAGTCTCATGTCCGTTCGTAAAATGAATATTTTTAAAATAAATACTATATTTTCCGACACATAAATTAATTAACAATATTTGTTTTTATTATATTGTCATATTTTTGTCGAAATCTTCTTTTCTATCTTCTATTTATTTACTTGATAAAACCCTTATCCAATCTTCTTCTTCTTCTGTCCTCGCCATATTCCCGCGATGTGGGTTCAGCGGACCTCACTTTTTCCTTCCAAACCTCTCGTGCGTTTATGCTATCTATCACCGAGAAGGATCGAACAGGTCGGCCCGGTCTGTCGCCTGTTGAAAAGAGGAAGGAAGAGACAGAACAGATGGACTGCCTGTCCCAGCTCGGGCAGCTCGTGGTCGCCATCCACGTACTCACAAGTGTGGGCCCCTGAGCGAGTAAAATTCTTATCGAATATTTTATTAATATTTACACAAGTGGAGAGTAAATAAATACAAGAATTTAAATATTAATTCTGATCTTTTCAACTCTTTACCTATAATTGTCTTCTCCTACTGGAGGAATTTTTTTAATCATTTCGATAATACTGTATTAATTTTACTTTCTCTTTTTGGACGTCTAGTTTAGTGAGTTCCCGAATAAAAATGATCGAAGGATACACACGTCCGCAGCAAATCTGTATAGTGAATCTTTAGGGACACACAGGGATATACACGCCCACACCAGGGACACACAGGCATACACACGCCTGCACCAGGGACACACACAATAGATCGAAAGTGACCAGAAGAAAAATGTGTGTCCCTAGTGCGGGCGTGTGTATCCCTGTCTGTCCCTCAAGGTTCACTATGCAGACCTGCTGCGGGCGTGTGTATCCCTCGATCGTTTTTAATAATTTTTACTCGGGTTTTAATTTGTTAATTATCAATCAGCTTCTGCTCCTTTAGTAAACAAGAGAATTTTTACGATTGTAATACTTTCTTCGTTAGTATACAAGAGTAAAAAAAATTAAATAATCTGCATATACAAAAATAAATAAATTTGCCTTAAATATTAAAATAAAAAGCGGGGAAATTCATCCATTTCACATGGGGTCTGATTATTATACCTTTGTGAAGGTCAGTTTGAACGCATTTACATTTCTTCTTTTATCTCTCTTAGGTTAGAATTCTCAATCTAATTGAAACACATCTCGTGGCTTAGCGCGTAGGCGCGTGGGAATGCCGAACTCAGAACCCCGAACTGTCGACTCCGCTGGAGACAACAACATTAGGCAAAAAAATAAAAATAAAAAATAAAAACAGACGCTGGAATCCCCAATAATGCTCTTGCAGCTTGCTCCAGAACTTTCTTGACTCCTCTACTTGCACTCAGAATAATATCACTTGCTGACTCATTCCTTCAGAACGATCATGTTAGCTACGGTCTAAGCCAGAATCGAATACTGACCGCCCAATATATTGAAGAAAGAGCTCGCCATCATAGCGAACACCTCGTAAGAGCCACGAGATAATTGTCCCATTGTATTTTGTTCTTTTTTTTTAATTTCATGATTATTCAAGCTTTCTGATCACAATGGAATATTGACAGTTATTTTTCTTTAGTTCTCTTTCTATATAATTACAATTTCTTCAATGATTAAATGATCAGATCTTTTTACTTTAAAAAGAGTCTATTTTGAAAGCATTCTCTTACATAATCTATGACCGATTGTTTAAACTTATTTATTAATCAAATACCTATAAGTCTTAATTATCCAGACAATAAAATTTGCTTATCTTATATCGATTATTTTGAAAATATTACAAGTAGGCTATTCATTTAAAAAAGCATCCATACAAGGGTGTATTTTATATTTTTAATAAATTAAAAGTGAAACTGTTTTTATTGCATAGAAAAACTCTAAAAGTAATTATTATTAATTTCTGAATTAATAATTACCTCAAAAATTACTATTTCAGTTTTTCGGCAAATGAGAACATATAGGACAGTCTTTTTCAACATTGTTGTTGTGCTATGCCACCCCTAAGCCTTTCTGAAATTCTTGTGCCTCCCCCAAACATCAACAATTTTTACTTTCTCTTACATCTACCCTAGTAGAGAGAGAAGTATTGGTTTCATGTCAAGATTTTGATAGATATACACGTTTTGAGGTCCCCTGAATCCAAAAAAGTGGTTTTCGCGACATGGTCTGTCTGTCTGTGTGTGTGATTGTGAATAAAATATCTCAAGAACGAAAAGAGTTAGACGATTGAAATTTTATATTTCAGTTAGTTACCCCAATGGGACGAAACACGAAGCTTTTGAACAAACTCGGCCAAAAAATGCTAGTACTTTACTGATGCACTTTTTCAGTTTTTTTCGATTTTCTCAAAATTTCCCCCAAAGACTGATTAAAATTCAAAAATCAATTATTTTTTAGATGCTCTTTAAAATGTATATTCACCCCAGTGGGGCGTAGGGCCCGTTGGGAAACACTGATTTAGGTGTTAAATAATAATTATAATTAGATAAAATTAATTAAAAACACTAGATGTTTTGTTAAAATATATTTATTGGTATAAATAGGCCTTCTACATTCGTATTTTGTGTGTTATCTTCAGAAGTAACACGAAAATGTATTTATATGTAACATAACAGTTGAAGTATTTGTAATTATTAATTTTGAAGATGGCACATATACAAGTATCTAAATGCGTGTGATGTGTTTATACCAATAAATATATGAAACATATAATTTTTGGCTTTTAATGATTGAAATATTGACAGTGTCAACACTCCCTTCATAGAACAAGAAAAAAAATTACTTTAATGTTGTATAAATTAAATTTTTATATAATTATAAGCTTAATATTACTATTTTATGAGAAAGAAAGAAAGTAAACATGGCCCCTTCCTTTAATATTAATTGACTAATTTCCTCAATAAACATGAAAAATAATTTCAAAATGAAAGCAAAATTTTATATTTTAATTCTTAAATAGAAATTTTATTCTATCTTTATTTATATTTGTCAAATCGACAACGAATTTGAAACCCCTTTCAAATACCCCTATTTAGAATGCTGTCGAAAACTTTAAGGAAAAATGTAATCGCTTTCGTGATGAATTTTTATGTTATATCGATGTACCATTTTTTAAAGTTTTTTGGGATCAGAGGCCATTTAGATCCCGTCCATATTTAATTATCTTGATTGGGGATTAATTCAAATTGAATCGACAGATTAATATCACAAGAGGCAAGAACTCTTATCATTGTGGGATTATGTATCATTTAAATAAAAATAAAGAGGCTTCCGAAAAAAATTAGTATTAATAAGTGCATAATGTTTTTTTTCTGCATAAATGTTTTATAACCATATTTTTATTTAATTTTTACAATTTTCTTAACGCATTGAATAATTTTTTATATCCAAAAATGGTAATTCTTAATTTCCTGATTGTATTGCAAGTACTAGAATCCAGCACGTTCTGGTCATTTTTGATCGCTTTCAAACTTGCTCTTTTTTTCTTCTTTGTTAGTGAGCAATCGGTTGACTTTATAAGTCCATCTCGATCAGCACTTCCAAATCAGCGATGCTTTTTGTCGACGACCGCATGAATAGCAAGCATAAGAATTGGCAGAAAGAAGTATCCCAGGGGTCTCTGTCTGAAGAAAGCAATTCTCTATAAATATACCAAACGGAATAATAATGAAAATTTCAATTGTATTATTTGCCATTTACGGACGAATTAATTATCAACCATATCTTTAATTTATCTTAATCGTGATAAATGATTTCACTTTTGTTTTTTAAATTAATTTTATTACACATAATCTCTGACTTTTATTTTTGTGAAGAAATTAAAAATATTTTTTAACTTGAGAAAAATATTTTTCATAAAGTATTGTGATTAATTTTAATAAAATTACACATGAGCCTCCCCTAAGGATATATAGTATAGTAATTAATATTAAATAATATTAATTAATACATATTTAATTAATTAAATAGTTAAAAGAGACAGGATCACCCTTCTAAAAGATTTTGAGATTGAACGTGCTTGAAATAGATAAAAATGAACATTAAATATTTCAGAAAGAGTGTCTATAAAATAGGTTAGAAAATTTTTCATAAAACAGTTTGGAGAAGCATGGGGCGTAGGGTTGTCGAATCGATTTCGATTTTAATCGAAAATCGATTTTGAGTGTCGATTTTCGATTAAAATCGTAATCGATTCAGTATTTTGAAAAAATCGAAAAAATCGATTTTTGACGGCCGATTTTCGATTTTCGATTTTCCAAGAAAGAGGTTTTCGCGACATGGTATGTCTGTCTGTGTTCTATTTTAAGCTTGAAGGAATTGAGCTATGAGGTTGGAATTTTATATTTAAGTTAGATACTCCCCCCCTGGAGCGAGAAAATAAGCTGTTAATTAAAATCGGCCAAAAGTACTAATACTTTACTGAGATAGTTTTTTCAGGTTTTTTTGATTTTCTTAAAAATAACCCCAACGATTTTGAAAAAATTCAAAAATCAATTATTTTTTAGATCTCTTTAAAATGTATATTTTCATTTTGAAGTACGCTTTACTCTTGTATTTCATAGGAAAGATAGGAGAATTGGTTGCAATGGTAACAAAATATAAATATTTCCCCATGATTATAAATTTTAATCTTGAATTCAGCCCTCGGGGTAAGGTGTAGAGGTTAGCTTGCTAACCTCGTATACCAAAAGTCGCGGGTTCGGACCCCAGGCAATCAGATGATTTTATTTAAGCCATTTAGATACCAAATGGCTTAAATAAGAATCCTGGACCCCAAATAATAATATATATTCATAACGGTTATCGTCAAAACTCTTAAATGGCCTAAGTTGCCGAAAAGACTGTGTGGTGTGAGTGTGAGTGTGAATGAGAAAAAGTGTGAATCTTTTTTTTATAAAAAAAAGTGTTGATTTTTAAAGAAGTTATAAAGACTGAATAAATTGATTTGGGCATCAGCAATGCAACGTTCTATTTTTCTTGTTCCACAAACCGCTTGAAAATCGTAAGCAGAACCTTAAAATCAACTTATGGGCATAGCGAAAAATTTTTTGTAAAAAAATCGAAAATCGATTAAAATCGATTTTTTAAAGGCAAAAATCGATTTTTTAAAAATCGATTATTTGGTTTCGATTTTAAAAATCGAAAATCGAAAATCATTCAGCCTCCGAATCTACCAACCCTAATGGGGCGAAAATCACTGCGCCCTTGGCGGGCTTCACAACTAGTATAGTGATAAATGATTTCACTTTTGTTTTTTAAATTAATTTTATTACACATAATTAAGAAGTATGTAAATTATTATTGAATTCTTTTCGTTATCTATAAAAGAAATAAAGTAGACTTGCACAAGAAGTATCTCTTTTTTTTCTTGGGGGTTTAATAAGTCTCCGGTTTTCCAGATTGACCACCTGCTAAGCTTTTATACAACATATGTTACTTATTCTAGGATAGTATGTTTTAAATATGTTAAGTAAACATTTCCTCGGACGGATTTAAAATTATTAAACCAAAAGAATGTTGTTTAAAAACAAATATGTTTCATGTATTTATTTTACTTTTTAAAATTTGATTTCATTAGAGGGGTCTTTCTTAAAACTTTTAACTTGAGTCTTAAATTAATAAAAATACAGTTGATAAATTATTTCTTTGAATCAAAATGAAGAAACTAACTAATGTCAGTGGCGATGGTTTCAAGGAGTAAGATAGGCAGCCCTCACATAATAAAAGCAAATATTTCGTCGACATTTCGGTCTTTATTTTCTGGCTGCTTATCTTTTTTTTTTTTTTTAAACATTAACACTTTTTTTCTCATTCACACTCAAATTCACATACACATTCCCACAGTCTTTTCGGCAACTGAGATCATTTAAGACTTTTAACGATACTCAGTATGTTTTATATATCAATTGGGGGGTCCAGGCATTTTTATTTAAGTCATTTGGTATCCAAATGCCTTAAATAAAATTATCGGACTGCCTGGGGTCCGAACCCGCGACGTTCGGTATAGAAGGTAGGCACGTTACCAACTACTCCAAGCCCCGTGGGCGGCTGCTTATCTTCTCTTATCTTTACTATTCTCTTTTTTTTGTTTCATTGTTTAAATATAAAATTTCTGCTTGAATCAAATCAAATTAGGAGCTTAAGGGTTAAATAAATCATGTCCAAAATCTCAAATATTTTCATAATTTAAATTATTAATATTGTAAAACTTTTCTTTGAGAACTGGCGTCTTTTATTTTCTCTGAAATTGTAATATTAATAGTTAGATACCGTATTATGATAAAGAAAAAATATTTTTTGTTTTTTTTTTTGAAAAAAGAAAATTTTTTTTTTAGCTCATAATCCTAATTAATCAAATTTTATTAATAAGATGTACATTTGGATGTGAACCCGTTTTTATGTTCCAAGCTTGTAACGTATAATTTGGGTTATTAATAGCTTGCTACTGGATGTCTTAAAAAGAGTATATATAACAAAAGGAGGGTCTAAAGGGGCGTAACCTTCTTGTGGCGATAAGGGTCCCCCTCAGGCAGTTAGTTTATTGCCCTACTCTCCCGCTCTCTTCTGACTAGTACTTTTGAATTATTTACTTATTTTATTTACTGTAATAACTTCCTAACACCATTTCAATAACTTCTACTTGAAATTTGTATTTTAACGCCCTTAAAAAAAAATTTTTTTTTGTTATTTCTTCTTCCCAAATTGTGGTTTTCCCAAATCATATGTTTGTCGATAATGCTTAACCTATTTATTTTATAATGACAATATAATTATAGTTATATTTCTTTTCCTCTTCACCTAAGAGTTCAAATATTTTTTTCTAAATTTCTTGGAAGGTCCATCCATCTACTCAGGTAGGCAAAAACCTTGCGGCTAATCTAATTTGAAATTTATATTTTATTAAATGTTTTTATAAACATTTCAAAAATACTTTTGAAAAAATAGGCCTATAGCTTTATAGAGCAAAAAAAAGAATATTTTAAATTTTAATTTTTTAAATTATCATATATTATAATAAATAATTAACAATAAAAACAAAAGCCGACAACTTCCACTTTTTAAATAAAGTAAAATTATGTATATTTTGTTTTCTAGATTTTAATGATAGATATAGCCTTAATATTTTATCATCTCTAAATTTCCGACATTTTGAAAGGGTCACTTAACTTATCTATCATTTTTTCTTATCTGAAAATCTTGATTAGTGTAAACAACTGTTTAGAAAGAGAGTAGATTAATTTTGTTGCATACGTTTCGGAAATCTCTTGCTCTCTTGTTGTCTCTAATTATAAATAAACCGAAATTTTTATTTGATCCTTCTGCGCTTTCAGACTTGAGATTGTCTTTAGGCGTAAGAAATCTTTTTTTCTTTCTCCGCTTTGATATCTATTATTTTTCATACGTCATCATTTAGTTTTTATTTCTTAATGTTTTGTACACAATTATAGATGATAATTTCTTCTTTAACTTTTTTTCTCAAAGAAATCTTGCATAAGTCTAATAATTTTGTAATCCTTAATTTAATCATTCTTCAATTAAATATAGATTTTCGAATTAAGACTAATTATTTATAAACGGGACGGAAATTCATTATCTTATTAATTCAATTATATATTATTTCCCATTTAGAAAGGTACAAGTCCGCATTTGAAAGGGGATGATGGTCTCGTCTAGCAGGTGAAACGGAGGCTCTACCCGAATACCTTCAACTGAGAGATTTGCCTGGGGCCCAAGTCTCCGATCCTCCTTCGAATTATAATCAAGTGCTTGGACAGGGATCATAAAAAAGTCTCTAAACCTTGAATAGATTCTTTGACATGCATGTTTTATGAATTAGTGACGCAAGATTCCCGCGTTATATTTCTATGAAAATAAAAAGGGTTAAAAAATTTCATATATTTTTTTTTCTTTGATTAAAATTTTATCTCTTATACATATGTTCATTATTATTATTATTATTATTATTATCAGAACAACGAAAATAATTGTGAAAAAAAGTCTAGTCAAATACCCCTTTTTTCACCTCCCCATGACCGAATAAATAAAGGTGGTGGGGCAATGTTGATAATCTTAAAAGTCAAAGGAGATGGGTTCGGATCCTGGGCAGTCCGACTAATATTTATTTAAATTATTTGCTTAGTATAATTAAATTAATGTGTCTGGATCAAATGTATCCCGTAAAGACAAAAAACTCAATTATTAATTAATTCTAAAATATGGATTCTGCATTTACTATCCTAATTAATTCGACTTCTGTATTTATTAATTTCAAGCATTCTAAAATAATTCTTTACAAAAACAATATTTTTACTTGGTCATAACTAATTATTGGGTTTTAATTAATTTTTTTTTTTTTTTACTTTTTTACTACACTTTTAGTAAATCCAGTAAATAAAAGAAAACTAATAAGGAAGTATGGATTTTGATTCGATATTGACTTCTTTTCTCAAATCATCTTCATCATTATCATCGACAATAAAAGCGACAATGACAAGAAAAATTATTTTTCTCACAACAATTATTTGTAAATTTAAAAATTTATCTTTTAAAATGAATTGCAGATCCGGAGGAATAATACAAAAAAAAAAGATAAACAATTTTTTTTTATCATATGAGTTTAAGAAATCCATATGCCATTATTATGTAATTAGATTTTATTTAAAAAAAATCTATAAAAAACAAATTGAGAAGTCTGGTTATTTATTATTTTTTTTATATTTGGAACCAGAGAAAATTTTGGTGTCAAATGGCAGCCCTTGGGAAAATCTATACAACATATGTTGGAATACTCGTTAAATAAATATTTTAAAATATTGAACCATAATAAGTCAAGATTATTTGTTTATTAAATAAAAATAGAAGAAAATTACTATCATAACAATAATTGAAGGGGGCTTTCCCAAGTAAGAAATAATTTGATATGCGCCAGTGATTAACAGAAGGCTTTGAAGATGTTTACGTAAAAAGCCGTTAGAAAACAATCCTAAAGCTTGTATGTTCGTAATAAAAATAAAAGACAATAACACAACATCTTTTTGACCAGTCAATAACGAGTCTATAGCTTATAGAAATTGAACATTCTAAGACGAAAATCAAAGGCTCCGTTGAGGTGTTTTCCAACGACCCACCAACTCTGTGGATCCTTTCTCAAGTGTCTGACATCTTCTCATTACCAGGCCATTCTTTGGCCTCGTCTCCAGCCCTTGGTCACCAGCAGGGCATTGTATCATACACATTCCTCCAACACACATACAAACTCATATTCACATACAAAAGGGCAGGATCTTGTCGTTGTTACCTGACCAACAAACCATCCGCCTTAGGCCTTTTTTGGACTCTGCTGATCCTCGTATTTTTTAAAACATCTGCTTTGCTTTGCTTTGCTTTGCCCTTTCTTCAAATATTCCATCATCGTTTTGTAGAAAATAAACAACCCAAGAACAACTAAAATCTTTTAATGAATACTAATAAAAAATTATCATTCTTTAATTTTAGAAGATATGCGTGTACTGTATATAAAATTGAAATACAAATAAATAATTTTTGACAGTTATGATAAAGTACTACATAAACAAAAATTTGAAAATGGAAAATCACATGGCGTTAATTGATAATTATTTTCTTAAAACAAATTACTCAACGAAAGGGAATTAAAAAAAAAAAATTCTTAATTTTAAGAAAAATATCATTAAATAGATTTAAAAAAAATTAGCTAATTAATTAAAATAGCTATTAATTAATTTTTATTATAATTATAATTTAAATAAAACAATAAGGAGATAAAAAACATATTTAAATGTTTATTAATAAATTACAAATAGTGATAAACTTTTATCTAGAAAAATAAAAAAAGTATATAGGCCTACCTATAGCCTACTTTCTTTTTAACAAGGACGGTCTGGGTATGATATTCATAGAGGGGGGGGGGAGCGAACATATTTTAACAGTGATAGCCTATTAATGATTCTCTTTTTTATTATTATGGATATTATTTTTTTTTTAATAAATATAATTCAGGGCAGGGGTGATTCGAGGTACAGTCACCCAAATCACTGCAGTTAAGTAATGCCAAGCACGGCGAAACCTCGGGTGGGTGGCTCTAATGAATCAACGTGTTGAACGTTCCCCGGTAGCCATCGGAATATATAAATTAATGAAATATATAATCTTATAATCCTAAATGGCCCCAACAGCCGAGAGGGCGAATAAAAAAAAAGTATAATTCAATATAATTTGGAAAATAATCTCTTCGTCGTAATTGGTCATTTCCAAAAATTCAAGTAAAATCTGAAATAGAAATAAGCCTTATAGTATTTTAATAATAATTTCTATTTATTCAATTACGTGTATTTCTTTGAAGAGATTCGAATTTATGAACCCATCCTAATGGACTTAAAAACCCTCTTCTATAAAGAAGTGAGAAGAGCAAACGAAATACCAGAGGGATGGAGGTTAAATTTAGGGCCGCTTTATGGTTCAAACATCTATGAAGTCCTCTTACCTTTTTACAAAAAAAAAACCACACTCAAGAAGCCCGGCGCCAATGTTTACTAGAAGAGTCAATGGAATTTATTACAAAGGGTTATATACCTTCTTGGTAAATATGAAAAAAATAAAATTACTTTATGAAGGTGTCTCGATTTGTGTGAGTCTAGAAATCACACTTTCTCTTCCGTGAACAAACAAGACAAGAGTGTCAGCTACAGTTACACGAAGAAAACTAATAATTAACTATTAGCTAACTATTAACTAATTTCAAAATTTATCAATAATGATTTATCCTTGATTATTTATCAATACATAGGCCCTATATTACTGGCGTCATTTAGAAGGAAGCCTCTCAGATCAAAGGACAATGGTTTGTATAATAAACCCAGTGAAAAATATATTGTATGTCTATGACGTAGGCTACTGTCAAAGAGAAAATAAGTGTTATATTTTACATTTTTTCAAAATAGACACTATATTTTTTGTTTTGTTTTAATCAAAACTGAAGCGTTGGGTTACGTGTGATGCCTACTCGCCAGGCGCCTATTTAATATTTTCTTTTAATTTAAATTATTTTATAGCATTATATAGATCTACTTAATAAACAAAATTGTAATAATTTTTATTACTTTCTCTTACCTAAGTATATATGTGACAAGAGAGAGAAAGTATTGGATTCATGTCAAAAATTTTATGTCGAGATTTTGATGGATATACACGTTTTGAGGTCCCCTGAATCCAAAAAAGTGGCTTTCGCGACATGGTTACTTTATGAAGGTGCCTCGATTTGTGTGAGTCTAGAAATCACACTTTCTCTTCCGTGAACAAACAATGCCATCAATCTAATTGGCTGATGATGGCATTAGTAGAATAAAGCCGAAACGTCTCAACTCTTGAGAGTTATTATTTAATGCAGAGGCTTACATATTGGCTGCCAACTCCTCTGTTCTGTATCAAATACAAATTTTATTTTTTTGTTGTTGTCGACAATACCTGCCTCTCTCTTCATCATGTAGTGTTTTTTATTTTATTATTTAAAATTACATTACTAATATGTAGGTCTGCAATTATCGTAATTACTTATATAATAATGTAATTTTCAACAATAAAATAAAAAAATCTCTTGACCACCAGTCCCATCCCGATGAAGAAAGCGAAACGTCGACGTTAAAAATAAAATAAAATTCGTATTTCATTCCTTTTGGTGGACCCTCCTTTTCCATAATAAAATATTTTTAACGTAAAAATAACTTAAAGAAAGGGTGCGATGGATTGATTATATATAAACTGGAATTTGTATGCTTAAAATACCGGTTATTTTGAATTACTAGTTGGTTTTAGATACAGGTGAAGATAAAAAGTGGATGCACAGAAGCACCATGGGGTAACTAAATTAACTCACCTAGCTCGACTGGTATTATTAAATCATTTAAATTATTTGAGATTATTAAAGATTTACATTTCTTAATTAATTAATTGAACTAAGAAACAGTAAAAATAAAAAAATAAAAACGACCGTATTTTTACAAGTGGCGACTTAACCCGTCACCAGCTTTTCTTCTATACTCGTATATATCATTCACTTCTTAAATGATTTGTTTAATTATAGTTTATATTATGGGCCATATTGAAAAGATGACTTAAAAAAAAATCAAGTTATATGCATGTGGGTCGAATTTCAACAACTCGGTCAATCTTTCGAGTCACCTACGCAGGAAACAATTTTAATTGTGCGTGTTTCATTTTTATTTCACCTTTTGTATCAAATCATCCAATTCATATAGTCATATATAGACTGTGTAAAAAAAGAGTCGAGTCGAAGTTGAAATGAAAGAAGAAGACCAAGGCGGGAGAGAGCTTAATGAGATAAGATGACCTTTGGCCTGGGTTAGTATTAGCTATGGGCTAAGGCAGGCCAGCTCACCACTGGTCCAGACGACCGAGGCCTTTGGTGAAGAGCAGAAGGCCCCGGGACAGAACCTTTGGCCCCTACGAAGACAGCGGGGCGTCCAGGTGCGTCTGTTGGCAGGTGTGCATATGTGGAGGTGCGTGGGAGTCTTCTCAAGGCTACCAACTCTATCTAATAGCTCTCAAAGAGCAGAAAAATCGAGACTTCCTAAAAAAAAATCGCCCCTTAAAGTAAATTCTGTCCTTTAGGATCAAATCTCAGGATAGAATATCAGCAAAAATTTAGAATGCGAAAATTTTATTGTGTTAAGATCACTAATCTCCTTCTGCGAGCACAATCAAAGTAACCATGGGCGTAGCCGGGGGGGCATTGCCCCTCCCCCTGACTTGTCCTAAAAATTAAAAATAAAAAAACATATTTTTCCCATTGGGAATTTTTAAAGTGAAACTTTTATTTTTTAACGCCACAATCCACTACATTAATTTAATTTTTTTTTAATCTAAATAAATAATTAATAATCTATGTATACAATTGTATGCAAACAAATGTATGCAAACCCCCTCCTCTCTCCCTAACGAGGGGTTGCCCCCCCTAACAAGATGTCTGGCTACGCCCATGAAAGTAACACAATATTAATAAATGTCCCTTGTACATAGATAGTCACATTTATATTAGTTACCAAAATAAATATGAACGAACTCCAAATGGCCTCAGATGCCGACAAAGACAAAAAAATCCTAATCATTTACTTTATTTGATATTTATTTTTGTTTATATTTAAAAAAAAAAACCTTTTCGGCTACAGAGGCCATTTAGGGATTATTTCTTTATTTATATCATTTTTAAATACAAGTACCGATGGCTACCGGGGGACGTTCCACAGGTTGATTGCTCGGGGTCACCAATCCCTGCTTTCGCCGCTCTTGCCATCACTTAAACGCAACGATTGTGGTGACTGTTGTGTTGGTCTTTTCCGTTGTAAGCCCCCCCCCCCACCCACATTTTTTGATATTTATGAAATATTAATATTTGATTTTAGATAATTAATAGTTTTTTATTATCTTAAATTTTGTATGCTTTATTCTTTAATTTCTCTATTTACTTTTATTAGTGGCGTGAGACCGAGGGAGAGGAATGGCAATACAATAGAACAACAGCCACCAAGATCGTTGCAAGGCGGAACCTCGAGTGAATGGTCCCGAAGAACCAGCGTGTGGAACGTCTCCCGGAATAATTTTATTTAAAATATACAATAAACCCCTATATGTCTCACAAATGTCAGTAGCCGAAAATAAAAAAAATGTGATATTTGAGAAAATTTTTCATATTATTATCCTATTCTAAAAGAAATTTCAAATACATTTTCTACTAATGTAATTTATTTTCGTCATTTTGTTTTATCATATAAAGTGCGATAAAGTTAAATGATCAAATCATCTTTTAGAAATGATTAAGGTTAACTTGAATAGAATTATACGAGTAAATATCAACTTTCAACATTTTTTATTAATTATTCATTTATTCATTATTCATCTCCATTTAAATATTTTATTATATAATCATATTATTTCCTCAGAAACAATAAAATTCTTTCCGAAGTATTCTTTTTGTCTTTATATGAAAGTATTAAATTATTTTATCTGAATTCTTAAAAAATTATTTATCTACTTTTTCAATGATTGATTAAAATGCAATTATCATCGATAATCAAATATTAAAAACACAAAAAATAATATTTATTAATATAATTGATTATAGGGATTATTAAATTTCTATAAACAGTATTTTTTTTTTTATAAAAAACATTCACACTTTTTTCTCATTCACACTCACACTCACCCACACATTCACACAGTCTTTTCGGCAACTCTGGCCATTTAAGACTTTATACGATAACCGTTGTAATTAATAAATGTATTTGGGGTTCAGGCATTTCTATTTAAGCCATCTGGTATCCAAATGGCTTAAATAAAATCTTCGGACTGCCTGGGTCCGAACCCGCGACGTTTGGTATAGGAGGTAGGTACGCTACATACTACGCCAAACTCGGGGGCTTACAAACAGTATTTATAAATGATAATAACTTCATTTTTTGGACAGGGCAAAAAAAAGGAACTAAATCACCAAACAGAACATAAGTATATTTATAAAAAAAAGGTGAATATTTTTATAAACAATCGGGTGTTAAATTAACAGTCAAAAAAAAAAGAAAAAAATCAGCTAAAATAAATTTCATTCTTTCTATTGTATTAACTTTCTGTTAATATGATTTATATAATAATTTTTTTGTAAATTTAATAAGACTGCCCTTGAAAATGCTACTTAAAGAAAATAAGTAAACACATCCTGAATAATAGAGGAATCCCAGGGCTCAAGGTGATAAATAACATTTCCAACACTTGTTTATTTTAATTAGTAGGTCTATAACAAAGAATTTAATATAATTTTTGAAAAAGTGTTGTCTTATTTGAGCCTATCAAATAATTAAAGTTTAATGAGAAAAAAAGGGCCTTAAAAGGCTGATGATGAAACAGTGGCGGATCCAGAGGGGTTTCCCGGGGGGTGGGGGGCATTCTGGTATGACTGGTCGCACAGCACACAATTTTTTCTTATTATCGGTAATTTAAAGCTGCATTCTGTAGTTGTTTACCAGAATATATATACACAAATCAAATTTTTAAGTATTAGTTTTTAAAAGTTTATATTGAAAATACAATTTTTTTCCAAAAAAATATTTTTCTCAAATCTCGGGGGGGGGGGGGGGGTAATTATCCCCTTAATAAAATCCTGGGACTGCCAATGTCTCCCACATCGGTCTCGCGTAAATAAACTGATATTTTAATACCAATATTTAAAATGTAAATTAATAGAATAGGTTGAAGTTTACTTCCAAGCCCAACATTTACAATAAAAAGAAAAAAAAAAATTTTTTTATTTATTCTAGAGAATTTAAAATTCTTGAGTTAGACATTTATCTTATTTTATGCTATTGTGATATCTAAAAAAAAAGGTCTTGAGTGTGTTTTCTTAACTAAACTTTTTAAAGTTAGATATAAGGAGGGAGAGACTGAGTGACCAGGGGCCGGGTCAACACGTCATCCCGGGTTAAGTGACAACACACACAGACAGAGACATCGGCACACGCCCGTGTGCGTGCTCGTGTTACGAGGAATCTAATGTCGGAATACACCAGCTTGCATTAATAAAAGTTTTTAAAATGGGGAAAAAATGCAACTAGATTAAATTTATATTATCTTATTAACAAAATAATAATGAATTAATGAATCATTTTTTTTTTTATCGGGGGAGATTATTTTTTTTTTTTAAAGATATATCTATCAATCTTTATTTAAAACATACAACGCAATTTGATTATTTTAGATTTTTTAAAATACGTATTTAATATCAAGATTTTACTGAACTTTAATTATTGTATATTTTCTGAATTTGAATTTAATTCAATCAGAGTAATTTAATTTTTATATATTTGTAACGTTTCGGTTCCTGATTGACATTATCTACAGTTTCTATACTTTATACTCGGTATTTCTAAATCAAGGATCGAAACGTTAGCTAACCGATTACAAATAGAGAAAAATGAAATTACACAGATTGAATTTAATTCAATTAAATTTCGGGAAAATATCCACTATTAAAAAAAGTTAAGTCAGATTCTTTATATTAAAGCTAATTAAAATATTTAAAAAATTAAAATTATTTACCCTCCTTGAAGATTCGAAACTTAAATTAGTAAGAAGATTTTAAATAAAAATGATATAATTCACTGACTGGATCTTTCGCCAAATAACGGACAGTAACAAATCTATATTAAATTCTAAAAAAAATAAATACGATAATTTATTCAGACTAATTAAAACCAAGCTTAGAACAAGTTTTTTAAGCAGATATTTTTCCTTTCAAGGATAAAATTTCTTTCCCAGTGATTTGATGAAATTTTCTTAGATTCTCATCATCCATATGGCTAAAGACGTTCGAGTTGGGAACCCGGGAGTCCCTGGAGGTCCCGTGGGTCTGCCATCTGAGTCAAAGGGGCAATTAAACAGGCGTGGGGAGGGGAGGGGGAGGGCGGCTGCTGAAACTGAAGACCAAACAAGCAAGACAGCTTCAGTTCACACGATTCAGCTTCAGAAAAACCACAATCGCCTGCGACCTTCGTCTCCAGCCCTTCTTGTTTTATTCTCTTGCTCTCGCTCTTGTTTGTTCCAATCAAATTTTTCCATGCGCGCATTCCTAACCCATCAATTTCAATCTATATGACTTTATCGGTTAAGATATTTTCATTTGATACATGTATAATTTTTAAATAAATATTGGAAAATCTTTAGAGACTTTAAAGGAATGAATATGAAATAAATATTTCATTAAATTTAAAGTATTTTATACCGTTATCTGCACGTGCTATAACCCCCCCCCCCCACCCTTCAATATACTGTATCTATAAATAGGTTAATTATTATTTATTTTTAAATAATCTTATATTCAGCATTTACACCTTCACGCGAGTTACGAGCTCGAATATGTAAATGCGGAAAGAAAAAAAAATTTAAATTAAATTAATTTAATTGGTTAAATTATCACTGTTATTTTAGAGTAACTTAGTTATAACGGATTGGGATGAGGTGGGGTTTAGACGGGGCACAGACCCTCTCCCGACTTTGCAAGAAAGGGATGGAATTCCAGTTTCTCACCCCATGAGGAAGTATTAAAATTGCTTTTTAATTTTGTTCCCTTAAAATTTAAAATTTCCCGAAATATAAATAAGAATGTTGATATTCCATTATTTAAGTGTTAACCCCCCAAGGGAGGAAAATTTATTTCATTATAAATAGGGGTCTAAATGGCTTTAAATGCCGACAGAGATCTTAAACAAATTTAAAAAAAGTGTTATAAAATTTTTGGTGTGTAAAACACAGAAGTATCTCAAATAAACACTAGCACATAATCAAAGAAGTTCTAAAAAGCTTAAATGTTTAACATTTATATTATTTATTTGGTTGTCTATTCCCCATCTGGCTCTAAATGTCACGATTATTTTTGTTCTGGTTATTATAGGCAAGATATCTAAATATGTTTATATATATTTATATCAGGTCTTCATTGGAGTTAACCTTTACTTTATTACTATGTATATTGCTACGTGAATATAAAACACAACAAACAAAATTTCCTATGAGAATAAAGCATTTATATTCTTTTAACGATGCTATATTTTATTATTAACTGTTCTTTATTCAATTATACATTAAGAATTTTCTTATTTTATTCTATCCTAAATATAGGCTTTTCCATTATCTTGATTTCTTTATCGCTGACATTTTTAAAACTTTCAAATTTAGGTCAATGTTTTTTTTTTTTTTTTTTTTTGATTGGATAAAATATATTTAAAAATTTTCAATTCTATTTTTTGTCTATTAGTCTATATATTATTTGAATAGGAATATATATCTTATGCAAATACCTATTTTTTAGCATACGTTGAAGACAACTTTGTAAATTCTATTTTACACTAGTCGATGTATTTATACAAAAATTTTAATTTTATGATTTTCTAAAAAATTCTTTTTTTTCAATATTGAATCTTCTTCTCCCCTTTGGGTAATCCAGCGCAACCCTCTTTCTCTAAAATCTTATCTGTTTTACTTTCAAGCTTCAATCATCAAGCTAAAACTACAATTAAAATCTTTCTTTGTAATGAGTTCAATTATTAAAACATTTTTTCAAATCATAGATAAAAAGAATCATATATGAAAAATTACTCAGTAATTTATTAAAAATAGTCCTATATTCTAATATTATTATATAAATACTACTATAAAAAAATGTTAATGATTCATCTTTGATAAATTTACTCTCTCCATATTTCCACATAGAAGATAAAAATTATTTTCTCATATTAATAGAAATTTATTCTATTATGCATAGACTATTACTCTGTTAGTATTCACTTATCCCTATAAAAAAAGTCAAGTCGTTTGGGGCACATATGTCAGTCTGAGACAAGCTGGAGCAGAAGAACTAAGATCCCATCTAATCAATCTCTCAAGCGACAGCTCATTTGGGAAACCTTGACATAACAGCACATGTGACAATGGCTCATATGCGATTTCGGAGTCAACGAAACAAAATACAAATTATACTCTTCTTGTCTTACTAGTATGCAAATAAGTGACAAGCGATAACGGTTAAGACCAATCAAACATTTACAAATAGGCTTACATTGAAATCAATTCGTTAACATTTTTCAAATATTATCTTTTAATTAATATACTAAATAATATACACTATTCACTATAAAATAGTATTTGTCTCCAACAATCTTTTTATAGTATATCTTTACATTAATGGTTATACTTCGGTTTAGAATAGCCTAAGACAGAAATACGTGAGCTTTATGATTTACTTGAGATTATTGAAATGATTAAACAAATACGGATATATAGTCAAAAAAATAATATATACTACCTATATGAAAATTAAAAAAAAATTAAATTAAAAACGCTAGGATATATGTTTCAAAAAGTTTATTAAAAATTTACTTTTTAAGAAACTTATTACCTAGTATTTTTTTAATTTAATGTTTTAAATTTTCATATAGGTCTACATATTATTTCAAAGCGTAGAGGTGAAATGTAAATTTAAAAAAAAGAATATTTTTTACTTTCTTTATCATGAAAATTGATGACGAAACGTCAATGTAAGAATAATATTCTGAGATCGGAAAGTCTATTTTTTTCTTTTTTCATTTCAATCTATGATGTCTTTATTTTTATTATTATTATTATTATTTTTTATTTAAGAAATTTTTTGGTACCGGAGTACCTGTCCCAATTTATTTCAATTGAATTGACTACCAATCAATTGAAATAAATTTATGTCGCATATTTTTATTATTTTTGCTTTTTGAGGTTGTGGCTGGTGATGTGATAATAATGGAGAAATGGAGATATCAGCCAAATTGGAATGATCCAGGTTCAATAAAACTCCCAGAATAAGACGTTTCGGCCTGACACTAACTGAAGATGGCCAAATAAATTCAGGCCGAAACGTCTTATTCTGGGAGTTTTATTGAACCTGGATCATTCCAATTTGGCTGATATCTCCATTTCTCCATTATTATTTTTATTATTTTATCTAGAAAAAAAATACACATATTCAATAATATTATTTAATAATAACGTAGACTAGGGGCCAGAGATTCGCTGAAATTTTTTCTAAATTATATTGGATAAGCCTTACTTACTACTAACCTTACTAATTAATTTAGAAAATGGTATCTGGGTTTAAATTGCCTCAAATGCTGAAAATGACCTTAAATAAATTTTAAAAATCTGGTGTGACCTGATTTTTTGTGTCGACATATTAGTTTTCAACAGTACGGTACATTCGAATTTCAAGATGTAAAATTTATAGGAAAATATTTATATTTTGTTACCATAGCTACTGGAGCAAATTTTGAGAAAATCGAAAAAAACTGAAAAAGTGCATCAGTAAAGTACCAGTACTTGTTGGTCGATTTCGTTCAAAAGCTTCGTGTCAAGTCCCTCTCCTTGAGAAAAATTCTGGGATACTCTTGTTTATTTTATTTAAAAAATAATATTAAAAGATTATGTCATACGGTATGTTCTGGCGTTATATTTACGTTTAGAAGGGTTTCACCAAGATAACTAACTCCTCATTAAAATGTTTATGTTGCATAAATCTGCTTTGCGATAGTCAACCATCTGAGTCCAATTGTCGTCTCTTCTCTCTTTAGCCTTTGCCTTTCTCACATAAAATTTCTAAATTCAGTTCTTATTCTTTCAAATAAAATCATTGAAAAAATTATATATCCCACAAAACAAATACAGGACCTCCACTGTCGTAAATTGCACGTGCACTTTTTGCTCTTCTTCACGTTGGTAATTCTTTTTATCAATGCTTGTTGTTATTGACCTCAGCTGGAGGCTCATTTGCTGTTGGTTAGCTTGTTTTTTTGCCCTATAAATTTTTCGCGAGTTGTGATATCATCTTTCAGACATGTTCTAGTTGATTTAGATGGGCATGCATCATGACTGTGAATCAATATCTCAAGGAGATGATGATGATGATGCCGGCCGGCGTTTATCACCCACAGTTTGACCCCCGTCAATTGACCAATGAGTAACCCATCAAGAGAGCCTTAAAAAAAAAAACTTGGATTTTCACTTCTGATCAATCTTTCCCA
>JAKCPI010029676.1:0-27289 GCA_023213315.1 Euborellia annulipes | reverse complement strand
CTCATATACAGTGACGACGCTTTTTTCTCGGAGGGCCGAGGAGGGGTCAGGAATGGGGCAAACTTATCAATAGAGAGGGGGGGGCAGGGCCGGATTTAAATTTCTGCCGCCCAGGGGCACTGAAGAAAATCCGCCCTATGACTGAAATTTTATTTTTTAATAGTTTTCATATCTTATTTTTTAAGAATTAGAATAACTAATAAATTGCAGAAAATTTATCATATATTAACTTATATATATTTATTAATTAATTAAATATACTATTATTAAATTTTTCTCACTTTCCAAATTTTGCCGCCCTGGGCACTAGCCCCGACTGCCCCTAGTGTAAATCCACCACCCCCCCCCCGGTGGGACAATATACATATTAGGCTATATTTAGCCTATTAACAGAGAAACAAAAAAAAAAAAAATTTAATTAAATTCAAAACTTTTTTTTTTTTTTAATAAGGTCTGTTTCGGCATCGAAGGCCATTTAAGCCCCGTCTCTATTTATTACTTTCTCTTACCCTATTTATGAAATATATAGAGAAAGTAATGCGATCATGTCAAAAATTCGATGTCGAGATTTTGATGGTATACATGTTTTGAGGTCCCCTGAGTCCAAAAAAGTGGGTCCCGCAAATTGGTCTGTGTGTGTGTGTGTGTGTGTGTGGAAATTTTTGACAAATGAAGGAAATGAGCTAGGAGGTTGAAATTTTATAATTATTTAGACACCCCCCGAACTCGTGTAAATAAGCCTTTAAACAAAATCGGCCAAATAGTACTAGTACTTTACTTATGTACTTTTTTAGTTTTTTCGATTTTCTCAAAATTCGCTCAAACTTGTACAAACAACAACTTATACAAACCTATACGCTTATATTTTGTTACCATGGCAACTATTTCTCCTATCTTTCCTATGAAATACAAGAATAAAGTGGTCTTAAGTACTAGTACTTTTTGTGAGCGGAGTACTGTAGTACTTTTTGGCTTATTTTCACGCCCTAGGAGGGTTATTGTCAAAGTCTTATATGGCCTGACTTGCCGAAAAGACTGTGTGTCTGAGTAGTGAATGAGAAAAAAAGAAAAAAGTGAGTTAAAAAAAATTTATAACTATGACACATTATAAGATCCACAAACAAACAAATCGTTTTCATATTTCCGAAATATATAATTCTTCCCCTACAAACTCTGCATCGAAATGATCATTTTTAAATTATTTCAATAGTCCTTTGGGGTTGTTTTTGGTCAAATCGATCTGCTCTCTTCTGCCCCTTCATTTTCCCTTTCAATATCTTGGCCGTAAAATATGCCGGTGGACCGAATCTTTCCGAACCCATTGAAAACAGCTTGCTTGAGAGATAGCCTCTGACTTCAATATTCATAACATAAGATAAAATCGTAACAAAGGATTTATGGGTGTAAAAGGATTTTGGAATAAAAAAAGAATCTTCATAAAAATGGTTTTTCTCATCTAAGTTATTTAATTCATAAAGAAGAATCGACTTGAATATTTTTGCTTTCTTTTAAGTATAGAAAAAGTATTATAATCGCAAAAAAATAGATTCAATTTTTGTGATCTCCATAATCATATCTACAATATTTTTTTGAAAATTCATCCATCCTTTGTTGTTTAATCTTATAAATTAAATATAATTTAAGTAGCTTACATAGATTCTTAAAATTCCTTAATATTAACTTTTCCCTATTCATTTGATGATAGCTCAAATCCTAAATCATTCTGCCTGTAAATGTCTGATAGGAAAGATGCAAATACTTTCTGCCTCGTGTTCTCAAGACTCCACCGGGATTCGACCTCGCGACTTTTGGATTACAAAAGATCGGCTTTAACAAAAGCTCCAAGAGACATTTTTATTTGGGAAATTTACATATAAATTGCCATTTACTCTTATCTCAGAGATAGAAACGTTTTAGTTAATCTCGCTGACAAACTTTTTATCTAAATATTTTTTTTATTTTTTTTTTTTATTCGACATCCATGTCTCTTTTTCTTCTGTACAAGTTGTACGTACGAGAATCTATATAAAATAAATTGTTCATTTGAATTTAAATCTTAAAGGCTATTTTCTATTTTTTCATTATGAAAAATAGTTTAATTGATACATAAAAGATGAAATTGTTTTTCGAAATATAGAGATTATACAATAAAAAAAAAACTATTGGATAATCTGACCAGAACATGAGTCGGAAATGAAAATTTATATACAAACAAAAATATGATTATAGTATTATCATTGGAGAATATCTAGTATATAGTCAAAAAATATTTCGATTACATTTTGTATAGTGTTGGGATTAATTAATTTTATAGATTAAAAAGTAAATGTAATTAACTATATATGCGTTTAATGTGGCGTTCTAAAAAATCAAATTCTATATATGTAATTTTATATACTTTTCAGATAATGAGTTCTTTGATAACCCAGGTTCGGTTTACTCTACCATTATCATATCAATCTCATTATGTATTAATAGAATTTATATTATTAAAAAAAAAATAAATTGCAGTTAGAACCCCGAACAGCTTATCAAAGTAAAAATGATCACGAGTTTCATACCTCTGATAGTTGTATCATAGATTATTCCCAACCATCTTAAAATATATTTTGCCAAGTGTGCAGAACTATTCCGGATAGAAAAAGGAGGGTGAGCAATGAATGTTTGAGAATCACTGGACTAAGCAAACCAAAGTTTAATTGCCTCTCTTCCTAGGGGGAATATTGTTGTAACAGATTAACCCTTATTCATACGGTTTCCTACGAAATTATAATAGGCTTTTAATAGATGAGATGTGTTAAAAATAGTTCCTTTTTGATCTTACAATTGTTAGATTTCATCTATGAAGAAGAGAAAACCAGCTCCGCTTTATCTACCATAAACACCAATAAATATGCAAATATTTCGGGCTGTGCAGATAATAGTTATATTGGTGAATGTTGTCAATGCAATTAATTTTTTTTTTAATATAGGGTTACTATTTAATGATAATAGATGGTCTTTTTACAAATTTCTAGTAGGCCTATAATATTGTCTCAAATTAGATAACTGCAAAGTTTCGGTCACTTCGCCGCCATCAGGGGATATGTTCTCTTTGAAAACAAATGCTAACTCATTGTTACAAAAATGTAATTATCCTTATTGATTAAATACTTTAAAGGAAGTATATTGATTAAATACTTTGATGGAACTATATAAAATGATTTTTCCCATCGCCTGATATGACGGACATAACATTTTTCTAATCTAATTTAAAGACGTATTTATATTTTTTCATTTTTTGTTTTATTGACGATAAAAGAGAAAATCAAAACGCCGTCCATTCCAAGATGCTATCGTCAACCGATCTCTCCAGATTAAATTCAGGTATCGATTGGTTAGGCCATTCCATTGTGTAGAGTGCTTATAGGCGGAGGAGGGAGATTTCATTGCGAAAATAACTTTTCCGGTATCAGAGGATATCTGTCATAAATTCTAAATCGAAAATTTCCATGAATCACCCTTCTTCTCGCTCTCTTTTATATTCTCTATCTTTAGGTATAATGTAAAAAGAAGATATTTCTTTTTATCTCTTTACCTCTGGATATTATCAAGGTTTATATAAATCCGTACAGTATGTGTTTATGTAAATCAATGTAATTCATGTATGTTTTATTCCAAATTCAATTTAAAATATATATTGCGGAAATCATTCGACTTTCCCACCTTTGTAGAAAGTGTCTATCGTGTTTTGGCTGCCTCTGTTCATTCCTTTACTTGACCTCCAGAACCAAGACAAATTTTTGGAGTGCAGCTTCTGGCACCCCCCCCCCCCTCGGCATGTTTATTTTGTAACGAGGTGAGGGCCTTCTGGCATGTACCATAGTTATAAATTTTTTTAATCTATCGTTTTATTGTCACCTATAGGTCTATAGAGATACATCCTAAGTTTTCAGGATGCAATCAAAGTTAGTAATAATATTTTGTGATTACCCTTTAAAAGACAGCTCCACTCACTCATCATCTCTACAGCTCTCAGTTTCATCACCAATCCCTAGGTCACCATTATCTTCGCTTTTTTTTATACTTTTCTGTAGAGTTCTTTTTTCTTTAAAAATGACCTTACAACCTTGTTGTAGAGCTTACATCTACTAGTTCATTGGTAGTTCGTTAGCCTAGACCGGCATTTATAAAATAATAGATACTAGTATATTTTGGAGTTTAGGCTTTCACAGTTGTTATCATTAGTAAAAGAATTAGATTTCGGTTTATGTTTTATTTGTAAAAATTACAAATAAACCACAGTTAAACCGAAAATCTAATTCTTTTACTAGTATATCATTATTATTATTATTATTTTTTTTTGACAAGTGTTTCCCCCTTCCCCATTCTTTGGAACTCATTATAACTTTAAATAATTTTTATTTTTAAATGAGCACAAACTAAACGTATTAATAAATTATTAATCAAATAATATTTGCATAATATTATTCCGTCTTTCTAAATGTATTTTTAAAAATTCTTAAGTTTTAATAAATAACTGAAAAAAAAAACTTCCGTTGAAACAAGCTTTTTAATGTATATTTAAAATTATATCTTTTTTCTTTTCCTTGCGGAATTTTTTTTAACTTTTAAATAAATGGATAAATGCAAAGGCGATGAAAGGTTCTAAATAATTATCATTTTTTAATTATCATTTACCAGACGCACGAGGCTTTCGGCGGGTCTTTGTGTTCGGTAATAAAAGGCTCTGTTCCCTCAGTCCCCTGGACCTCCTTCATAACTGTCACAGATATAACAATCTTTATAATCTTAGCTGAATTGTACCTGAAGAAGGCCACAGAATGAGTGGCCGAAACGTTGTAATTCTTACAAATATACCACATGCCCCTCTGCCCCTCCCCCCAAATGACGTCACCGCAGTTAAACCGAAAAGCTTTTACTAATAATAAGGAGCTACTAATAATAAGGAGCGACTTGAATATCTGATCACCTGGATGAATAATTTTACACTTTTGACTTTTCTATAGAAATTTTATATTAGTAATTATTATTTTTTTATTTTATTTTATTTTTTTTTATTTCTTTTCAGAAAAAGATACAAAGAAAAAATTTAAAAAAAGAAAAACAATTAAAAGATTTAGAACATTTTATATTAAATAGAATTGATAATGTGATTTGCAATTGCAATGCCCCTTCTGATAAGAGTCATGCATTGCTCGGGCAGCTGTCAAACCATAGCAGTTTCCCTTCCTCAATCCAGTCATCGCCTTTGTTATCTGGGATGATGCATGAGAGGTCACGTGGACGTTTTGCAGATACTAGGTCCTATCTAATACCCTACGTTTCTGATAAACGCCTTTACGAATTCACGTCACTCGTTCGCACACGCAAATCGCCTTTCAGATTTTAGATAAAAAGTCAGGGAGGTAAAAAAAAAAAAAAGTGTACAATTTAGTAAAGGAACATGAATGGAATTTTTTTGCTAGTTATGCCATCCTCGTCTTTATTGAAAAACCCGGCAAAGAAGAGAGTCGAGGTTTGAACTCGCATCATTTATTCACCTCATTAAAAATTCTTCGCTTTGGAAAGATTTCTTAAAATAAATAAATAAATAAATAAAATAAAGATGAAGTCAATAAACTAAAAAGAATATTGATTTTTTTTTTTATTTAAAATTCGTATACAGATATTTTATTTAAATTTTGAATTTAATGATCCATGAAGATTTAAAAAAAAAACTAATCATAGTTTGAGTGTATTAGAATGTTTTTAAATTCTAAGCCTCAATGACTCACGAACAACTTTTTTTTTTATATATATTCAATTTTGTTTGAAATTTTTCATAAAATCCCATCGCTGTTGAAAATTAATTCCCACCACCCACTTCGTTTGGTTAATCTTGACACCTCCAAACACCAACTTGTACTCTATTAATCTCCTGCGGATGTCCATTAGCTGCCAGTTGGCCTCATAAAGTCCTCCTTTACAACCATGAATTACATACATCGGCACTGTATAATTTGAAACTTTCTAACTCTAAAACATTTTTTTTTGTTTCAGGTGGGTGTTTCATCACGTCACATTCTCTCCCTCATCTCTCACTCTCCGGATACAAATTGAAAACCATGTAAGTGAATATTTAACAAGAGTTATTCTACTCTATAAGTGTTAATAAAAATTTATATTCCATCTCAAGTATCTTTAGGCCGAAAATTTATCGATGCTAAAGAAAGATAAGTCGAAAAGTTTAATAATAAAATATTATACATTATTGATATTTTACAGGATATTTTTTCCTATAATTTTCAAAAATCATTTTATATCATAATATCAAATCATATTAATATAAATTTTTATTAACTTAATATAATAAAAAATAATACATCTTTTTGAACTATCAATAAATAATAAATATCAACTTGATTCAATAGATGTTTTGCATAATAGGATACTATGATTGACAAACCTGATAAAGGAGCAACTTTTTTTTTAACACTCACACTTTTTTCTCATCCACACTCACACTCACACACTCACATTCACGCAGTCTTTTAAGCAAACTTAAGCCATTTAAGACTTTGACGATATTCGTTATTAATTAATATACATATTGCGGGTCCAGGCATGCTTATTTAAGGTTGTTCGGACATTAAAGCACTTGAGTAGATTAAAAGCTAATTTTTTAATATGTTATTAATCACTATCAAATACGTATAAAATAAAATTTTGAAGCAGATCTGACACAGGGTTATCGTGTAATTAATTTTTAAAAAATTGAAATTTAACATGTAGCCTATGGGGAATAACGACGAAATTCACACATATCGAATTATATAGGCATCTGTGCAAATGATACAAAAACAAAAAAACTTACATTTTATTAATTCACTTCCGAGGAATACGTTAAAAATAAAACCAAAAGTTTCTGCTGACCGCTTTAAAGATATTTTAACAAGAAAGTCAAAAAATTCTCCAAAATGACAGTCGCTAATATTTAAAAATAATGAATTCTCGAGAGTCAGACCAGCCTGGCAACGTCGCATAAAATAATTCTCTTTTCTCTATGTCAGATACATTTTTTTTCAATTTTACAATATTTTTTCTCGCAAATCGTCCATTGTGTTTAAACTGATTTGCATTAAACATTGTAATATATTAAATAAAATAAAATTTAAGGCGTTTAAGATTTAAAATAGATAGTTGATGAATGCAATGTTGCCAGTTCTATATTACGTGAAAAACTACTCAAGTCGAAAGTCATTCATTTATTATTTTTGGTAATTAAATTATTAACTTAATCCAATTATAAACTATGATAGGTCACGACTAAATTATAATAAGGAATTTTGGCATTCAAATTTTTAATTTTATTTAAAAAAAATTTAGATTCTATTATGACTTACGATGTACTATCCGAACAACCTTAAGCCATTTGGTATCCAAATCCGCGACCCTTGGTATAGAATTTAGGGGTGCTACAGGCGCAACTTGTTTCTAAAGACATTTTTACTTTCTCTTACCTCCATATATGTTAATATATATAGAGAGAAGGTATTGGTTTCATGTCAAAAATTCGATGTCGAGATTTTGTCAAGAACGAAAAGAGCTAGGATATTGAAATTTTATATTTAAGTTAGGCACCCCTCTGGCACGTGTTATGAAGCTTTTGAACAAAATCGGCTAAAGAGTACTAATACTTTACTGAGGAACTTTTTCAGTTTTTTTTTTTTCGATTTTCTTTAGGGGTGGCGTTTAATATTGAAACTACCTGATTGAAACTACCATCTCAGCTCCCTAACTCTAAAACTTTTCAACTTTGTTATTTCTTTTAAACTTCAAAACTTCCTATTACTAAAAGAAAAATCTTCATAACTACAAATGAAATGTTTGAATATTGATAAAGCTAAATAAATATTTAATTAAAATTTCGAAAAGACCTCCCTAGAGGATTCGCTGATAATTTCAACACTTTTTTCTAATTGATTTTTAACCTCTCTGCATTCAAAAATAGTATAACCTACCAGTTTACTATCTCAGGACAATTAAATAGTATTTTTACAATCCTTTTAAAATAATGACTTTTATCAATACCTACAAAAAATAAAAAAATCACACTAACAATATGACTTCGGAACCCTTATTTTCTAATTAAGAAACCATCTCCCTTTTAAGTCCATTAAGCGGTTAATTTGATTGAATATTCATAAAATCACTTCAGATAAGGGTGAGGAAAATGAGAGAGGGGGGAGAGCGGGCAAAGCATTTTCAAAAGGCTTTTAAATATTTATCACTTGTGCGTCACGCAGATGTTTGAGGCTTTTTTTTTTATTTTTAATAAATCATTAATATTTACACACTTTGACGTTTATAAATTATCTTCTGATAATAATAATAAATAAATAATGACAATACAATGAAGCATGGTGGGGACCCTAATAAAAAATGTCAATTAACATTTTTAAATGATAGAAGAAAAAGAGGTAGAGGGCCAGTCTCTTGGGAAATGAACGGAAGTAAATTAAGTGATTGATGATCAACTTTTTAACGGCGAATAATATTTTTGGCTCATTTGTCTTGAGCCGAAGAAAAGTATTTTTTAATTAATTTAAAACAAAAAAATAAAACAAATGATTTCTCAATTGTTAGTTTTACATAGTATTTTTTGCTTTTCGGCATCTTAGGCCATATACCGGTAGACTTTGAACGATACACATAATAATATGATTTATAAAATTGACGTCCAGGCAGGCATGTTTATTTAAAACATTTGGTATCCAAATGATTTAAATAAATTCATCGGACTGCCTGGAGTACGACATGGGTTGACATTTATCAATACCTTTATTTTCTCGAACATGGAGGGGGACATAAAAGGGAATAAAAGGCAGTAAATTTAGAAACGTTTTACATAGGATTTCTGGGAGGAAAATGAAATAAAATTGTAGAACATATCCCACCATAAGTATTGTCTCCATGTAGATAGGCCTACTTATATCGGAATATAAATTTATTTGACTTAGGGCCTCTTTCTTCAGTTCTAGTCAACTAGCATACTTATCCGCCAGATAGTAAATCATCGATATAGTAAACAAGAACACGCTTAACCTTCGAGTTAAAAAATAAGATTTTTCACACATAATTAGATATCTGAAGTAGGCCCATAAGGAAAGTTTTGTGAAGTTGACAACTTAATAAAGGCATAATTTATAAAAATTATTAAAAATAAAAATTAATTAAAATAAATAACTATTTATATAATTCGCTTATGTCCGTCTGTCTGTCCGACACGGACTATTTTGGCGAAGGGCGGCGCGGCTAGTTAAAAATTAAAATAATCAAGGCTTGTGTTCCTAATTTCACCCCTTAAAAAACTTTATTATTATCAAGAAAATTACTACTGTTACTACTACTACAACAAGCTTATTATTATTTTATTTAATTATATGATTAGGTTAACTAGATGTGAAAGTAGTAGTCAACTAGCTTGTCCAAGAGTTAGCTAGTTAATTAGAATTGATACAACCGGCCGTAATTTGTTTTTAAATTCCTGAATTAGCAACATCAACACGAACAAATTATTTGTTTGATATTTAGATGTTACCTAATTTAATTATACATTTTTTCTCTCTTTTTTCACGAATCTGAGTTATTATGTAGCAAATTGAAATTTATTATTTATACCTCGTATAATTATTTAATTATTAGTTTTTAGGTCAGACTTGTTTATAATGTAACCCTGACTTGTCAGCCCTTTTTTTAATATTGGCTAAAATATAGCATCTGGTGTGTGGTACAATAAAAAAAAAATGATAAATTAGAAAAGTTTGTGAATTTAGAAAGAAAAATAGGTTTCCTCAAAGGATAAAATTGTAATCGATCAAGAATTTCTAGAAAAAATTCACTTTCCCTTAAAATATCGAATATTTAGACTTGTGTAATTTAATAAGGTTCGACTATGGTTTGTTATAAATAGGAAAAATATAGCGTCTCCCCATCTAAATGCTTTCTTTTTTTTTACCCCCTAGAAAATGAGAGGATATATAGTCTTGGGGCGATAGAAGGAACTGTCTTCCTTTCGGAATAAATGTCAGCGCCGAGATAAGCAGAATTCCACGAGAATAAAATATTACTGCCCCCCACCCCCCAAAATGTGCTCACCATAGAAAGGAGAGTATATACATTCTCTCTACCTTTTTTCTCTTTTTTTTCGTATCGAATTCGTGAGACAGCGAAACATTCATGATGATGACTGATGATGGAAAAAAAATCACCAACCTTCATTTAATTTATTTCATATGCTTTCTCTGAGAGCTTTTTATAAATAACAATTTTTTTGAATGTGTTTTTCGGATGAAAAAAGAATAAGAAACTTTTATTATATTTTTAATCCTGTAATGCAGTTTAGATACGCTTTGAAAAAGAAAAATATTGATGTTTAAAATTGGGATAGTAGCCAATTTAGGATTTTTAAGTTTGATTACTACGGTTTGGATATACGTATATGAGGGTTCTAAAATTTCATTCACCAAGCTCGATCATATCTCTCGTGTCCCGGTGAATACAAGTCATCCTAATTGCCTCTGTTGTCGTCCGAGGAGCCCCAAATTGTACCCTCCATATCATTTCTCTATTGGCGTACGATATGCCCAAACTGATCAATGAATTTACTTTTATAAATTAAAAATATTCACTTATTTATATGTTATCTTCTTTGTACGATCCTTTTCCTCTTAGATATCAAATGACACTAAAATTTTTTTTTTCTCATTGAGTGATAAACAGGGATCTTCTCTGTCTTGAGGTTTTATATACCCTCTAATTGAAACAACTTGACCACCAGCAATGTTCACTGATTGTAATTAATCCTGAGAACAGGAATGTTATACTACTGCTGCTTTTAAATATAAAAGCCAAATTAATTAATTGGACAGAATTTTATTTTGACGAAATCCGTGTTTTGCACTCTATGTGAAATGTCGCTCATTAAGCAAATTACTCATTATGAGAGGTGATCATTAAGCGAGGTTCTACTGTATTTGTATTTTTGTAAGGTTCCAATTTCCCAAAACAGCATTTTTCAAAGTATATATAAATCAGTTATATTTTAATGATATTACTAAAAATTCTAGTATGCAGGGCATTTTGAATAAAGTTAAGGTAGGCAGGTTCGATTAAAGTATCGATTTGTAAACTCTTTCTCTCTCTTTCTCTTACAAGGAAAACATTTCACACGTTTGCGTGTTATAGAGGGGAGAAGGACTTTTAACCGGTTAGCTCGAATATTTCATTCATTTTATTTCAAGATAAACTAAAATTAATTCTAAATTGTTTATGATAAAATTTTAATGGTGTTTTTTTTTTTAGTTGGTTCATTTCAGGTTTATTTTCCCCCAAGTTTATATTTTCCCTGATAATGAATAATATATAAATCAAGTAATAACATGTTGAGGGCATGTTGGAATTAGAAGTTTTCATGTATTCAGTTTAATGATTGTATCAAATTTTTATACGAGAAAAAACCATCAATATTTTATCTAATTAGATAAAAAAAAGTAGAATTATTTTTAAATGGTATTAAAATAAATATTACTTACCACATGTAATTCACAGAAAATTGATTTTGAATATTTTCAAAAAATCTGGTGTGACTGCCCGCACAGAGCACACAACTTTCTTTTATCTTCGATATTTGAAAGTCATTTACATTGTATTATTTAATTCAAATTATGGTATCTGAAGCGCCAAAATCCTAGAAAGAGAGAGAGAGAGAGAGAAAGGGCCCGTTAGGAAGAGGAAGATTACAGGCGGTGGTGGGGACGGCTCTACTACTCACTCACACTATAGCACAGAGCTCCTGCACTTTTCAATAGGTCGGCTATTGAAAAGTACAGGAGCTCTTTCAAGTTAGGGATTTTCAAATGACAAAAATCCACTGCCTCAGGGCATCTCATATCCCCTCTTAATTAACTCCCCTTGTACACTTCCAATCCAGGCAAATGCATTATTTAGGCAACAAGACTAACTACTTTATAAAATACTGCAATAATTAAAAATCTGGTGTAGCTGGTCGCACAGCACACAACTTTCACTTAACTTCTGATGATAGTCATTCCAGATTTTTTGTGTCGACATGTACATATATAGTTTCGGCTAATAGAGTTATAGAATAACACTGGAGTAAGATGATACTATGCAATTTTGATTGGGAAGATCCTGAAAATAAATTTTTTTTTATCAAAATAGGCCAAATTAATGTGGTACTTTATTTGAAACCCTACGCGAAATAATATATTTTCAAAAGACTTCCCGATGAGCTAGAGGTGTGAAATTTAATACTTAAGGGTCATTTTGATGACAACAATTGCCTTTAGCTTTATACCAAAGTAGACCAAACTAATGTGGTACTTTATTTAATGCCTCACTCTTGCTGCCTTCCTTTTTTTTAATACTTACTCTATAATAAAAAAAAAGACTAAAAAGTTTAAAATAAAAATATAATAAAAAAAATGCTTTTATTTAAATTGAAGTAAAAAGAAAGAAATAATTTAATTTAATTGTTCTTGTTAAAATTGTTGATATTTATGACTTTAAATAAAGGCGTGGGGCCCCTTAATGAATTGTATATTCTTACAGCCTCGGAATTACTTCGAAGCGCCCCACGCTTTTATTTTAATTCATAAATATTTAACAATTTGATCAAGAACAATTAAATTAAATTGGTTCTCTCTTTTTAGTTCAATTTAAATAAAAGCGTTTTTTTTTAAGTTTTATTTTTTTATATTTTAATTTGAAATTTCCAATTTTTAGATATCATTTTAATCAGTTCTATTTCTTACGTTTTTTTTTTTTTTTTTTTTTTTTTGAAAACTAGTTTTTGAGATAATTTTAGTATATGAGAAATTCACTTCTTATTTTTTCATATATTTTTAATATATGAACTTAATACAAGCTACTTGAGAACTCTGATTATAATTTCCATTCTATGAATTTCCACTTTGTAATTATAGGGATCTTAAAGGTATATTTATAATGAGCGAATTTCTAAAGAGAACAAGAGAGCTATCTTACCAAGTTTAAAATAGAAATTAACTAAATTGCGGGAATTTGGCTAATAATTCACCGTTCACTTGGTTGTATCTATTTGTATAGGCCTATCTATCTGTAGAGATAACAATATCTAAATTGTATGTTTTTGTCTTCCCAATCATAAATCACCTATTACTTAATCAATATAAAATTAAAGTATATTTTCATAAGTTAATTTTAACCTTTAACAGGAGCAAATTTCTTTGGTTAAATTGTGCCTTATTTGTGAAAAAATTTTAGTTTCTTAATACATTATTTTAATAAATCAATTAGTATTAATTAAATTTGTCTTAGAATGTTATTTATTTGATATTATTTTAATTAAATTTCCATATAGTATATATCATCAAATCATATTGAATTACAATCTCTTATTTACATTTTAGATTGCAAACAAACTTTACAGGTTCCCACACGTTATGAATATCAATATCAAACATAAATCTATGTTCCACGACACTACATTTATTTATTTATTACTAGCAATATAATTTCGACTTAGGAGACAAAACAGTTGCCTTCGTAATTAAAATAATTCCAAAAATGCATTTATAAGATATTCGTATGAAGTCGTCCCTTTGAATTTTCAATTGTTAAGTTAAGAATAAAAGACAAAAAAAATCCAAATGTATCTTTAAAAAAAAATTTGATGTTTACGATATTTTTGGTTTAACAATATTTTATTTGTATAAAAATACAAATTTCATACATTTTTATGACTTTTTTCAATCCATATCTTTGTATTTATCTACTTTTATCTTCTATATACATAAATAAAAGTAAAAGGAAAATGTAGGCTACCCCTTAGGTAGTGTGCAAGGTCATAATTAGCAGGGCCAAGTCCCTTCACTGGAAACCCCGAACATAGATCCTTAACATCTAGGGCATTGCAATAATCGACAAATAAAGATTAGGAGTAGGGAACCTCTCTTATGAAAACTTTATGTATGTATTTATTAAAGCTTTTGTAGTTTGAAATATTATTATTAGGAGAATTTTTAATTATAGACCACATTTTTGTATTAAATATTTATTAGTAGTAGTATTTATATATTTTAATAAATATTTAATACAAAAATGTGGTCTATAATTAAAAATTCTTTATGTGTGTATCCTAAATTAGTTAAAAACTTACCCTCAAGAACCCTTCTTCAGTGGAATACTTGATAAATTAACAGATGAGCATGAAACTGCTCTGAAGCAATTAATTTATAAATACATTTGTGAGATGATCAAGTTTGTTTCCTACCAAAAATTAACTAATTTTCGCAATCCAAGCCAATGAAGAATATAGTAGCCATTATATTTTATACAGATAAGACACAATTAAACCAATTCTAATGAGTATAACTATTAAAACTTCAATTTAACTTTGAAAATATACAGTCCAATAACATGTGTAATTTTGTCACATAATTTTGACTTGATCCTAAGAGTCTCTAAAAGGACCTGTCCTTGAATATATTTACATACAAATTCTACGTACAATCTGCCAGTCAATCTACTTTTAAAGTCTAGACAAAGTTTTTATTTTAGCAGTTGATATACATAAAACTTAAGTCATAAATTTCGTCATTAGGACACCGTGTCTTTTTATTTCAATATCGTCTTTGATATATTTATTTATTCTGATTAATCTATCATCCATATTTTATTCAAATGCATAAAAGTTTTATAATGATAACATTAGATCAGATAAAAAGAAAAAAAGGAAAAACTATCGAATCTCAGCATTTATAGCTGTATCTTAATCCATTTCAAAGCTCACTTTGCACATAAAAAGGGAAACTAATACCAAGGCAATAAACCGGAATGAAACCACCCATTAAGACCCTGGCTGCCCTATTAAATTACAGACGAAGATGGCGAAGACATTCAATTCGAAAACGATTTGGCTTTATTTTCATTAGCTGTGATTAAATTAAAAAAAAAAATAAAAAAATAAACAGGCTTGGCCAAAAGGGCGCACATGTGATCGCCACGTGTGTCCTTAGTTTAATGGAACAGGCATCTGTCACTCTCTTTTGGGATAAGTTAGAAATAGAAAAAAAAATTTAATTTGACAATTGTCTGAAGTAATACTTAAATAGAAAATAATGTTTTTGTTAAAAATAAAATCTTCGTGGAGTTAATTGAGGTCCAGGATTCATAACCCTAATTATAATAAATTCTTCCTGGTTCACCTCTCGTAAAATAATTGGCGACCAATCAATATAAATAAATTGAATGATTTTTTTTTTTTCATTTATTGGTTTTCGGCCCGCAGCCTTACTACATTCTGTATACATCCACAAAATACACAAATACAAAATATAATAAATACAAAATAACACAATACAAAATACAATAACTACATAATAACACAATACCAAATACAATAAATACAAAATACACACAATACAAAATATACAATACAAATTACATCTTATAAAATTGAATGATTAAAGCTAATTTAATTTTAAAAAAATATTAATAGAGAAAAATGAGAAAATGCAGTTATAGTTTCTAAATAAGAAATTATTTATATATAATATTTAAGATTGGGTCCATTTCTTCTGCTGACTAAAATTGCTTTCCAACTGAGTTCATATACCCGAATGCCGTGCTGTGGTCTAGTGGTAAGGGCACTCCGAGTACAAATTGGAGGATCCGTGGTTCAACTCCCGGCGGCACACCCTTATTTTTTCGGGTATATGAATTAATAAATATTTGATTATATAAAGTTATAGTTTCATTTGTATGTCTGATCATTACATTATGTGTGTATAAAAAAATATTTATTATTTCATGATAACGGTCTAAAAATGTATAAAATCTACTATGACACATTCATAAAGATATTTTGCCAGTTTTGAGGATGGTTGAGATGGTCAAACATGGAACCGAAACGTGCAATTAAATTAAATAATTAAAGAAAAAATTATAGTTGCAATTTCTCATTTGGTGCTACCCTCTATTAATATTACATCACAATAGACATTTGCGTTTTACAAAAAAAAAAAAATATTGTAAGATGGTTGGAAGTAATTTTATAGATTGAGACACTATAATATTTTTGTGTATACTTCATTCTTTTTCTAAAAAAAAGTGTTTTATCCCCTCCCTACAATTTTTATAATTGACAAATGTCAAAATTGATCATCTAAAAGCCAAGGGGATAGTCGCCAGGCAGATAAATTTATTTAATTAATTCATATGGATACCAAATGGTATAAATATTATACACCGTAGTATTTATCAGTAGCGCTCAAATCTAAATGGCTAACATTGAAAGTGCTAAAAGACTTAAAAAAAAAAAAAAAATGTTATTTTATTGGTATTTTTATAATAATGTAGCTCAATCTTGTAAATGGTCTAAAAGGCCTTTGGCTAGAAGCCGCGAAAAAAAATATAGTCCTCTATACTTCTTTGCACCGTCCCTAGTAGGTTAAGTAGTAGAATCACTCTCGGATATTTTTCTTTTTTTTTATTAAATTCCTCTTATTTACTTTTTTCCACTTTTTATGTCCAATCGTGAGCTTTTGTTTAGACTCTTTGCTCACAAGTTCTTTCGTCCGGCCATTTCAAACAGTAAACATAAATGACATCAAATATTTGTAAAAGATTCCGTTTGTTCAGATCTTAGCTTGAAGATCCATTTCATAAACGGATAAAATCAACAATCTTATTTTGAATTCTTGTTTGTTTTAAATTCGTTTGGAATGTTCTTTTGGGGGTGAATATACCTAATCTCAGTTGAATATTCTCTCTCTCCTCTTGATAAAGAGATGCGAATTCGAATCCTAGGGGATTACTTCATTCAATATTAAAACTAAATGATCTTATATACCAGTGTTTCCCAAACTGTGAGCCCTGGAGCGCCGCGGATGTTCTCTTAGGGCGCCTTGAAAATTCTTCTATGCAGAATATTATAAAATATTATCTTTATATATATAATTCTTCTATACATGTGTATGTGACTGAACTCCTCCTAAACGACTGAACAGATTTTGATGAAATTTTTTGTGTATGTTTGTGAGACTCCCGGACAGGTTATGTTTCACAAATAACAATAAGTTAATGAGTAATTAACCATTAAAATAAGAAAAAAATAAAAATTAGGAGAAATAGTTGCTTCAGCATAGTTCAACAAATAAATAAAAAAGCCTTTAAGTTTTATCATAATTTATTAAATTGCTACTGGCGACCGTAGGCACTAGTTGAAACATAGTAACATAAGGAATTTAAATTATCCACTAGGTTATGTTTCAAATTATTTTATTAACTTTATACGTATTTCGTCATTAACTATGTCATCAAGATTTGCAGAGTTGTATAACATCTGTAGATGATAGGAAATAAATTTGATAATATTGTATAATTTAAATCCCTATATTCTCATAATTTGGAATTTTTCTTTATCAAACTATTTTTTTTTTTTTTTTTTTGTTTATATTTGAAAAAAAAAATCTGTAGAAGGGCGAATTCGGGGAACAGCCTGAAGGGATTCGCAGCTAATGGAATAAATTTTTCTTAGAATATCATTTTAAGGGCTTTTATTTTACTTGTATTTGCTAGGGCTGGAAGGTAAATTGACCTTAACCATCAATTGTTGACCATTGTTGTGTCATTGTTCGATAGTATTGTTATAATAAATATACTATCTATTCAAAAGATTCATCATCATCATCCTTTTTTTTTCATTAATTTTTTTTTGTCTGCCTAATGGAGGTGAATCTTGTGTTTACAGTCAATTAGAGATTTTTTTTTTTGTTCCGCTCATTCATTTTGATAAAAACGAATCGACTCCACTCACTCACTTTCTTTTATCTCTTTTTTCATATTTAACATTCCCCCCCCCCTCCACATCTTAACTTATTACCTTTTAAGGAAATCACCCTTTCAACTCATTAGAACACATGTTATTCTTTCTATCTTTTGAAATTCCGAATTAGCCCTTTGACTGTTTTCTTGGACTAAGATCATCTCCCAAGTACATTAGGAGCCACCCGTCAATTTTAAAAGCCTATGGAAACTATAAATGTCTTTAAGGTCTCTTGATGACTGTAGCAGTCAATATTTATAGATAACAAATGGAATTTTTTGTAAGATTTTGCAAATTCAACATTGGAATTAATATTAAATTTTTTTTTTTAAATTTTCCCTCTCCGCTGCCGAGGCCATTTAGGCTTATATTGTAGAATATTAATACAATAAATGATGCATGAATTTGGCGATAATCTTTATTAAGTTGGGAAAGAGCACGTACAGGAGCAGCAAAGAAAAGAAAGCCAAATGCCAAAGGAGAAGTTTCGGACAAAATTTATTTTTTTTTTGTTCCGTATTGAAGCATGAAATAAGAGACTTGTCTCTACTTCAAGGGACCATGGGCAAGTTAGAAATTTTATAATCAAATAAAACAAATGAATGAATCAATCAGCACTTTAGACAGCTCTAGTAAATAAAACGACTTAATCTAGCAAGAGTTCAGATCAGATTTAATGTCCTTTAAGATTATACTGAATTTCTTATATAGTTAGATTGGTGAAACTATAAAATTTGACCCGAGCATTGCCAATTGAGATTTATGTACTTTGGTTTAAATTTTACTTTCAAGAAACTGTCCTTAAATAAAACTATAAAAAATATAGCGACATTCATCTACAAAAATTATATATTATGCATCTTTTCTAAACATAATCTAATTATAGGCCTATAATTCTCTAATGTCCTTCTGTCTGTCCTTCCATCCTATATATCACTCATCCAACACTCATTTAACCCGTAGGAATTTTGAAGTGAAATTTTAAAAGTTAAAGAGGAAAATAAATGTTGGTCTTAGTTCGGACAATTTATTTTCACCAGCGCTAGCTACCTTTAACCGACAATGGAGAGACTTGTGTCTTCAGCTTGGGAAATTCAAATTGCATTTTTTAAATAATTTTGAAGTGGAATATGCACTGTTGAGACAACAATTCCTACTGCTAAGCGTTCTGGTTGCCTAAGCTCAAGGCTCAAGCTAAGTTTCTTCCCTGACGGTAAATAGTAGTTGCGCCACTGAACTAGATATGATTACTTATACAAAAACAATTATTTTTGTTCTCTAATTCAATAGACTTCAAATATAAATCTACTATTTAGTGATTTTTGAGACATCCTATGCCCAGTATTTATAGCCCTAGATTGCTTAATAGCACAAGCCTGACTGAGCTGATGCAGATGCAGATTCAAATATCACCGAAATGTATATTTCACTGTTGAGGTTTTAATGACCCCCCGAGAGGACTCCGCCCCTCTTCCTTTTATGGTTTATTATGAATGGGATGCTGGCAGCCGGCTTCCTTATTTTATTAGCCAACCAGCCAACACTTCATATATTTTATTCTAGTTGTTATTATATTAACGTACTCAAGAGTTAAAGCAAAAAATTTTTAATTTAATCCAAATAAATAAATTTTCATATGAATTATTTCTCAATTTTTTTTTTTCTATCGTCGTACAAGAAATAAAATTTACTAAGTGAATTGGTAAATTTGAATAAGGAAGAAATAATAAATTATTAATCCAATTTCGTAGTATTTTATTAATTAACCAGTAACCGTTGGGATTTAGTTGAAATATGGTAAATTAAAATAACGAGGTAATATGTTTCAGTATTTTAAAAGAACTTTATTAACTTCAGAAGTGTGCTATTATTTGAGTCTATATCAATTCTGAAGTTTATAAAGTTTTTTATGGTATAGTTACCAATAAATAAAATATTGAATCATATCAGGAGGTTTAATTTACTATTTAAAAAATCATTTGGTTGAAATTTCTAACTCTAAACCTCTTGATTTCCTCTTCTTTAGAATAAATCAGTTTGCTTCAAAATTACTAAAATACAAAGTTTTAAAATTGAAGTTTATCATTGATAGTATTGATAATATAGAAAAAGTTCATTTTTGAACTGACAAATGATTGATTTTTTAAATTCGAATGTCCTATTTTTTCACTTTATTCCACTGAACAAAGTTGGCATATTTGATATCGGCTGTAGATATGGAGATTAATAGTTCCGGCAGCTGGACTCATCTGCTGAGGTCTGAGTGATCAAGAGAGTAAGCGGGTTGAGTCCTTTGATAAGACCGCTTCGGTTGAACGGCATAATTTCCAACTTGTATAACGCTCTCCATTGATCATCATCAGTAACAGCAACCCTAAGAAATAAAGCAAACACGTCTGTGATCCATTTCCGAGGGCCCCGGGTGTGCATTGCACCTCGGCTCACCAGCCCTCATGATTAATTGTCTCAATTGGACATCGAGAGATAATGGCCAAAAGGGAGAAAGGGGGAGAAGAGAGATAGAGAAATGGTTGGTCCAATTCAGTTGCTTGCTTTATATGCTTTCAAATTGCAAGAGAAATAAATGTATCGAACAAACGTTTGTTATAACACGAGGAATTTTATTAAAAATATTATTATGGTACCGTTGAGAAATTAGAACTATTATTAAATTTTTTTTTTTACCTAACACAGAGCCAACCAATTAAATTTTTATGTTACAAGTAAAATTTATTTTCTTTGTTTTTGTCATTTTACAAATGAAACCGTCTATTTTATAGATAACTCCCAAATGTCCATTTAACGCCCCCCCCCCCAACGCTATCCTTGTATTGCGGTATTTTTAAATAAAATTTTTAATACTAGATAGGCATTCAAAAAAATGAAATCACTCTGATTGCGTCTCGATGCATTTTTTGGCTGCCTCCTTCCATCCTTAGAGGATCTACTGTTTATTTTAGTAAATATTTTTTTTTTAACATTCAAGGATAAAAAAAACCCCGAGTAAAAATTATTTAAAATGATCGAAGGATACACACGCCTGCAGGTCTGCATAGTGAATCTTAAGGGACCCACAGGAATATACACGCCCGCACCAGGGGCACAGGGATACACACGCCCGCACCAGGGACACACATTTTTGTTCTGGTCACTTTCTATCTTCTGTGTGTGTTTCCCTAATGTGGACGTGTATATCCCTGTGTGTCCCTGATGTGGACGTGTATATCCATGTGTGCACCTCAGGGTTCACTATACAGACCTGCTGCGGGCGTGTGTATCCCTTGATCATTTTTAATCATTTTTACTCGGGGACTATTGTAATCATTCATGACATTGTCATTTTTATGTATGAGCAGTCGTTTAACTAATTTTCACAGTCTATCTGACTGTGTTTAAAAAAACACTGTGTATTCATTCTACTCAGAAGTCAGTGGATAAGAAAAACTTATCCACAAAAGTCAGGATAGGAAATTGGTCGGTTCAATAATTCAATAAAATAAAGGAATATCCACGTTTCTTTTCCATTGTTTTTCTATAATTTCTACAGAAGCCTTGTTAAAATAATAAATATAAGTAGGTGGATGGATATTAAGCTTCCTGAAAATTCAGAAGAATTTATAGAGAAAAATAATTCCGATTAGAAAATTGAATTTATTTGTTGAAATTGTTGCATCATATAAAAATATAAAACAAGGCTCAGGTGTTTATGATTCCCATACAAGGAAGATTCTCGTATATAAAATTTCATAACTTGAAAAAAAAAAAAAAAAATGCAAAGCTAAAAAGTGGATTATTCTTTCTTTCTCTTTCTTTCAAGGGAAAGTTGCTATTTATTCAAATATGGAGAATTTATATTATCTAGTCTATATTTCATGTCATGATTATTATTATGATAAGGACATTCTTTTATGGCTCTATTTATATAAATGGAAATTGTATTCGTTCCATCGAAGATATAACCTGAATGTCCGAAGTTAGAGAGAAAAAATTTTGAAATGAAAATCCTATCTTTATAAGGGGATATGAGATGTAGCTAATGTGCTAATAATAATTCTTAATATATTGAAATGAGAAATTATTTATTTACAAGTGGAAAAGCCCGCCGCCTTGGGCGAGCAATTGCAAAATTTTAAAGTTTTAAAGTTCCCTCATTGGGTCCACTTCCTCTCACACTGGCCAATAAACGAGAGAACAGGCATATACCCATAGGACAGGAAGTCAGCGGCTAGCGCTTTATATAATAATCTATACACTATTTTTTTTTTTTTTTTTTTTTTTTTTTTGTAAATTACTTATTAAAAAATCTGGTGTGACTGGCGCACAGCACACAACTTTCTCTTACCTTCGGTAATCGAAAGTTGTGTACTGTGCTTGTCACACCAGATTTTTTGTGTCGACATGTATTTACCCACATAGCACAAAATATTGCAGCAATGTTGCAGAAACATTGCGAATCTTGGCAACATTGCAGCGGCAATATTCCAAACTAGCAATATTGCTGTTTGAGCTGCAATATTGCATCAATGTTGCCGCAATATTGTCAACATTGAGCAAGATTGCAATATTCCGTGCTGTGTGGGTAGTTTCCGACAGTAGGGTACAATTGAATTCAAGATGTAAAATTTATAAGTATGGGAAAATATTTATATTTTGATACCATGGCAACCATTTCTCCTATCTTTTCTATGGAGTACAAGAGTAAAGTGGTCTTCAGAAGATTTCAATCACAAAATGAGAATATACATTTTATAGAGAATCTAAAAAATAATTGATTTTTGAATTTAAAAAAAAATCGTTGGAGCAAATTTTGAGAAAATCGAAAAAAACTGAAAAAGTGAATCAGTAAAGTGCTAGTACTCTTTGGTCGATTTTGTTCAAAAGCTTCGTGTCACGTCCCATGGGGGTGCCTAACTTAAATATAAAATTTCAACTTTCTAGCTCTTTTCGTTCTTGAGATATTTTGTTCACAGACACACACACACAGACAGACAGACCATGTCGCGAAAACCACTTTTTGGATTCAGGGGACCTCAAAACGTGAAGATCCATCAAAATCTCGACATCGAATTTTTGACATGAATCCAATACTTTCTCTCTCTATATATATTACATATATACATAGGTAAGAGAAAGTAAAAAAAAAAATGTAATTATTTTTTTTCATTCTAAAATTTTTTATTTACACTCTGCCTAGTTTAGGCTCTAAAGATCCCATTTTCAAGACATACTAAATACCCGAATATTTATAAAAATTAAATTTATAAGTAAGTATTAATTTTTAAAAATAAAATTTATTTCCACAAAAAATATTTTTTTCGAATGGGGGGGGGGTAATTACCCCCTTTATCCCCCTCCCTTGTATCCGCCCTTGCTACTGTATTAGTATCAGCCAAAAGTATATGTTTGTTCCTGCTTTCAGTCCCACAAAAATATAAAACGTCTGGTAATAATTTAAGATACATTGGTAGTAAAATTTAGCTATAGAATAAATTTAATTTTTCATAGGATTTTTATCGTTAAAATAATTTTTTCTTTTTTGTTTCAGGTGAGTCTCGGTCGGCTTTACTAAAAAACTCCAATGCAACTGAAGATGGCATGATTAAATCGGCCGAAACGTTTTGAGTAAAAGGAGTTTAATTTAATAGAGGCTCCCTTCCCTGGCTGGCTTCAATCCTTTATTCGGTCGGCTTGATATTGACCTGCATTTTCTTTGGTAAGTTTACCCGGATTAAATTATTAAATGAAAAGTTCTTATGAAATAATTATTCAATTAAAAAAAAAAAAAAAAACCTAACAAAGTTTTTATATCCTTCTTTTTGAATGGATAAAGTCCTTACTCATAAACTGACACAAGTATAGACATCTTGATTATCGAATAAAGGAGGATATAAGAATGTAAAAAGACTTTTATAATCTAAACAATTTACTATATCATGATAAATTTATTCCTTGATAATAAACAGCAAAGGATCTTCTATGAATCTTTTTATTTATTCCTAAGAACTTTTCTCTGTCATGGGACTCCCAAGTTAACAGATTCGATACTTAATAATAATAATATTTACATAATAAAGAATTCAACTTTTTTTTTTTTTACTTTTTATATAAAAAATTTTTTATACTTTTTTTGGATAACAAAAAAGTTGTTTTGACAGATGTTTTTTTACTTTATCTTATTACGATAGAAACATCATCTTTCTTTCTTTAAGTGTGATCTTTTATACAATCAATTCGTTAAATAATCAAAATAAAATAAATAGTCCACTAAGATTTAGAAAAAGGACTGAGAAATTCGCAAGCCAATTTTAATTTTTAATTTATTTTTTTTATTAAAATGGAACAAATACGTCATATGGGAGTCCATACAAAAACGGCTGTGTATGCACTGATCCATTTGAACCCATGTGTCCCAGGCCTTGAGTTCCTGGAAACTAGTGTGCACCAAGCCTTAATTAGCGGGGACCCTATCTTAAAAGCTATTTTTATTTAAACCAATTGGTTTAAATTAAAACTGAAAATACTAACCCAATATTCTCAACATCTTCAATAAATAAATAGTTATTTGAATGACTTATAAAATTTAGGTATAAAAAACGATTTTTCTAATTGGAATATCCCCTTATAGAATGATTTATTTTTAAAGAAAATAAATATTGATGTCCTTCTCTCTCTCTCTCTCTGTTTAAATTTATAATCAAATTGCTAATTCGTTAATGTAACGTTTTAATAAACGCTAAATGGCGTTGGTCTCAGGGTAAAAGCAAACAGCATTTAAACTCTCATTGGGAATGATTGAAAAAAAAAAATAATTTGCAAATGGAATTTTTAATCATCGAAGCGACGGGATTCTTAGTGCGTATGAGTTATTGTAAAAAAAAAAAAAAAAACCTTTCCAAAGGGGAATTAAATTGGCCCAGAGGCAGAAATTCACTTGTGCATGAATACCCAATATATTAATAGAAAGATTTTGTTAAAATTTTTTTTATAACATACTCACGGAATTATTTATGCAAAGCGCAGTAGCGTTTAGTTTCCTTTAAGGACTATCTTGGAGTTTTTCCCGGTAAATAAATAAACAGGTAATATTTTGGCATTGAATAATATTTTCAAATACCAAAATGTAGCTGTTATTTTATTTATTTTTCTCAAAACAAAAATTAGCTCGTTTTCGCTTATCACCTAATTGATAAACTTATATGAATTAATTAATCCAGGATTTGTTAATTTTTAGAAAGATTTATCTCTATGCGAAAAATTAAAAAAATTATTTGGAATAATGGTTGTTAATATAATTAATTAATGCTTGATTGATCATGTTGAATGACACAATAAAATGACGATCACCCTGTGGTTGGCTGCATGGCTCTTCTCTCCAAGGACCTATTCATTCATGGGGTGCACATTATATTGGCTAATGATTTAATGAATGCGCGCAAACATACGCCCTATCCGAGTGGAATAAATAATGCTCATTGGCTCGAGGATTGTGAAACAAACATTTGGTTGATTTTGATCAAAAGATGGCTTGGCTCAGTTCTGGCGTGGAGACCACTTGAGCTGAGATTGTCCAGATGAATTACCGATTCGATTCGTGGGAGTCTCTCAGATGGAGAATGCATCAGAGTGAGTGGATTTATTTATTCCGGCATTTTGCACTTCTTATTAAATGGATATATCAAAATTCAGAAGATGGAAAGTGCATATCGCATAGCATACTCGTAAAATAAACTTACCAATTAACTTTTACTTTCTCTTACCTCTATATATATGTTAAATATAGAGAGAAAGTATTGGATTCATGTCAAAAATTCGATGTCGAGATTTTGATGGATCTTCTTCACATTTTGAGGTCCTCTGAATCCAAAAAAGTGGTTTTCGCGACATGGTCTGTCTGTGTGTCTGTCTGTGTGTGTGTGTTCACTTTTAAGCATGAAGGAATTGAGCTATGAGGCTGAAATTTTATATATAAGTTAAACACCCCCCGGGAGCATAAAAATTAGCTTTTAATCAAAATCGGCCAGAGTACTAGTAGGGGAGAGGGCGGGACATTGGGACACGAGGCACATTGGGACATTCGAATTTTAGCTCTACTAAATGTGACCATTTTATTATAGAAAATATTTTCTTAATAAAATGGGTACTTAATGCACCCTAACGGTCAAAAAGTACAACTCAAACTTTATATTTAGTAGAGCTAAAATTCGAATGTCCCAATGTGCCTCGTGTCCCAATATCCCGCCCTCTCCCCTACTTTACTGATGTACTTTTTTAGTTTTCTCAAAATTCGCTCAAACGATTTTGATTAAAATTCAAAAATCAATTATTTTTTAGATGCTCTTTCAAATGTATATTTTGCCCTCAAAATTGTTTGAAGCACACTTTACTCTAGTACTTAATAGGAAAGATAAGAGAAATGGTTGCCATGGTAACAAAATAATCCCATGTTTATAAATTTGACATTTTTTTTTTTTTTTTATTTAAATTTGACATCTTAAATTCTAATATATTGGCGGAAACTAAATATATGTCGACATAAAAATCTGGTGTGACAAGCACAGAACACAACTTTCGATTACCGAAGGTAAGAGAAAGTCGTGTGCTGTGCGACAGTCACACCAGATTTTTTAAACATGTTTTTCAAATTCTATAGTAACAACTTTTTTCATTGTAGTAGGGCCTACCTGGAACAAACGATATCAACATTTTTTTTCAAATTTGGTTACTATTCACCATTTTTTTTTTTAGAATTTATAAAAGGCGTGTCTGATTTAATTAACTCAAAAATTATATTTGGAACACAAAATACATATATTGCTATTAATAATAATATATAAAGATTAGTTCTATTGAATGAAATATAATATTAATAGAGAGTGAGAGGTAGAGGAGAGAGAGATTGAGTAGCCTACTTACATAATCAAGAGGCACATAGGCGTTTATATAAAAACAATCAAATTCTCCTTCATAACATTTTCTACCCTTCGGTCCTCTCACATTGTTATTACCATTACTAAATTTTTATTTTTCTCGGTGTATTAAGATTAATAAAAAAAAAGTGTGAAAGCCCCTAGAATTTAGACAACCATTAACGCGGTCTTGTTAAACATTAAAGAAAAAAAAATTCTTGTGTTTTGATGTTTCTTGTCCAAGATTAATGCCCCTTCACTCTGACACTTTTTTTTTTCTTCTCCACTTTTTTAACAGAAGAATCTTTTTATTTTTTTTTGTTTTATTTTTTTCATCGACAAATTTAATGATGATATCTTACCTCGTCATTTTTTTTCGTTGTCACCTCTTAAGGAAGTGGAAATTTTAAGGATAGGTAAAAAAATCACGTGGGAAATTAAATATTTTTTCAAATTTTTGGCTGATTTTTACAAATAAAAGTCAATTTAGTCCACTTGAGGCTTTTTTGTT
>JAKCPI010029675.1:0-26763 GCA_023213315.1 Euborellia annulipes | reverse complement strand
ACCCGAGGTGATTTCGTGCATGGAGGCACTCACACCTCAAACCCAATCGGCTTCTGGCCGTAGCCATCTACTGGCAAATTTTTACATTATTTTCATCCCTAACTCCTCCTCCTGCATTCATTTCTAGTTAATTAACGATCTAATCCTTATTTCTAGTTCCACCCGGTTCCTTTTATCCAACCTCTTCATGCAAGGGAGGATGTTCTAGTTATAGGAGGAACCTCCTAAACACCGGCATATAGCCTACTCCTTTGGAATTCCTGAGAGGGGAACCTTCGCTTCCACAGGACTGGGTGTCAGCAATTTATTTATTAAATAATAGAAATAAACTATTATAATAATATATTTAATGTATGTTAGCGAGATTTATGAGAGAATTCAGGAAATCAGCCAAGAAGAATAATAAATAATAGACGGATGATGGAAGGGAAGACATTAATGGACTATTAATCTATCCAACCAGTTTATAGCCTAAAAAAAAGGAGAATACTTGTGACTTTCCTTCAGAAAGGTCAAATAAAATTTTTAATTAAATTCTTCCTTTGAGTCATCAGGCACTTTTTGAATTTAGGCAAAACAAGGATTTTCTAGCCCACTAGAACAGAAATCACCAATAAAGTGTTAAAAATCAATTTTCCTTGCCTACGCAGAGCAAACAAGAATGAATTTATGTATGGTACGATATTCATTGTATTTATAGAATAAATAATGTCTCTTGGATAGACGGAATTACAAAGTTTGATTCATTAAATGTTTGAAAGATCAATATTTTCGTAATTTTAATTAGAACGAGAAAATAAATTAAACAACTAAAGTGGTTTTTGGTGCTCAAGAAAAGACAACGACTGCAATAGAATTTCTATTTACAAAACAAAACACAATTAGAGTAATCCATACATATATTGAAGTACACGTAAAATGGTTAGAAGTTTGTCCCGGTGGAAAGCTGGTCTCGGTTTCGGTTTAATCCACTCACCCCCCCCCCCCTCCCACCCGCAAGTTTCGTGAGAAGGCAAACCGCTGGTTAAAAACTTTTAGATTAGCTTACTTGGTGTTTGTTTTGGCCCCAGGGCCATTATTTAGGGTGCATGTGGGCTCTGAGCCTGTGTCCGGTGACACTCGCCAACTAATCTCATTTCCTGGTGAAAAATTTCGTTAGACACTTGGAAACGATCTAGAAGAATTATTTCAAATTTCGCCATCAGAGATCATATGGACCCTGTTATGCAATGGTGTGTCAAAGACCAAACATCGAGTTTTGAGAAAATCAACATTAAAGTTTTCTGATTTAAATTGTTTTGATTAGATTATATATCATTTTTTTGTCAATTGTGCAAGTAAATACTGTAATTATGGCAGATATTCATAAATTATCTCTAAAAATACGACTAATTTAGAGAAAAACAATAAAATATAAAAAATTATTTTTTGCAAAATTCTCTAAGTCCAATTTGCAATTTGCAAAAATGCTTCAAAGTCTCTTGATAATAAATAAAATAATTTTAGGTTATAATTCAAAAATTAAAACGAAGATATTATTAAAGTTCTTTTATGGTTATATTTAATACTAATAGCTTAGAAACTTTTTTATCAAAATTACATTAATAAATTTTAAATAGTATTAACGTTTTAAAATTAAATACAAAGTGATAACAAAATTTTCTCATCAATTAATTCCTGAATGGAAGTGAACATGGCAACAGTAAATCAAAGTTATAATGAAATTGACTTAATATCGAAATCGCACTCATCCTCATCTTCATTATCAGGAATAATAGCAAAAAATTAAATTTTGACATCTACGAATTCATTTCTCATTAAAAAAAAAAAGGATTTTGGTTTATTTAAGTTAAAATAAGTTTTTATTGGTTGTTAACACCATAAAAAACAACGTGTTAGGAACATAAATCATTATTGCAAAATGAAAATCCTGCATTGAAATATTGTAAAAATAATTTTATGCTTTTATATTAAATATAAATTTTTTTAGGACATATTTCATAAAAAATACTATTAATTAAAGCATTTGAAACAATATTCCGTGCTTAACTCAATTTTTGAATTTTTTGGTCTTTGACACACCATTGCATAACAGGGTCCTTATAGTCTATCATTGATCGCTTAAGAGAGGAAGCGTAAAACAAAATTAGCACTACTCGAGAGACTAGAAGTAAAAATTAAAAGAAATTAATACCAACATCTCATATTCATTCGCTATATAAGAATCAAAGAAATATTTCATCACTAATTGAAAAAATAATTTATTTTTTATTACATAAACTTTCTACACTATTAATCATTTTTAAGATATTTAACTTTTTTTTTTTTTTTTTTTAGAAAATAAATTGAAAAAGTTATGAAAGTTTTATAGTCTATTGGGTCTATTGGAAAACAAGAAGTAAAACGGATAAATAAAATATGAAATGATCGTATAAATGGGCAAAAAAATAATATGGTACTATCACCACATAACCAACCAATGTGTTTTTAATTAATGATCAAGTTATGTTAAGGATACTTCATCATTTACAAATAGCCTGGCTTGGGTTTAGTTATTAAAAAATTTGCTCACTTATAATTCAAACTGAAACTGATGATAATAAAAAAATCTGATGTGACTGGTCGAACAGCACACAACTTTCTCTTACGGTCGGAGATCGGAAGTTGTGTACTGTGCTTTTCACACCAGATTGTTTTGTATCGAGATATATTTAGTTCCTCCCCTAACTTGCGTTTTAAATGTTGACTGCTTGAAAAAAACTTTGGTTATTTTTCAAAATCTAAAAAATAGTTAGTTGATTTATGAATTAAAAAAAAAAATCGTTGGAGCGAATTTAGAGAAAATAAAAAAAAAACTGAAAAAGTGCATCAGTAAAGTACTAGTACTCTATGGCTAATTTTGTTCAAAAGCTTCGTGTCACGTCCCATGGGGGTGCCTAACTTAAATAAAAAATTTCAACCTCCTAGCTCTTTCCGTTCTTGAGATATTTTGTTCACAGACACACCATGTCGCAAAAACCACTTTTTTGATTCAGGGGACCTCAAAACATCCATCAAAATCTCGACATCGAATTTTTGACATGAATCCAATACTTCCTCAACATATATAGAGGTAAGAGAAAGTAAAAAACTTTCTTACCCTCGGTAATTGAAAGTTGTGTTCTGTGCTTGTCACATCAAATTTTTGTGTCTAGCTTTCCGCAGTAGGCTCTACATTATATAGAATTTTTTTATATTCCACCCTTTTAGCCCCTGGCCATTGGGAGATGCCAACTATTTCCCATATCTTTCCTATGAAGTACATGTACCAGAAGATTTTTTTTTAAATTTCAAGTAAAAAAAAAATTTGAATTATTTTTTCCTCAATCAAACAATATATAAAGTACCTATATACTGTATTATTAAGAAGATTTGTAGAGTAGGGTGAATTTGAATTAATAAATATCTATAAGGGGATGTGTGAGCCGAGGGGGATCGAATTCTACATAAAACTACAAACAAAGGAAACTTTGTTTGTAGTGAAATATATTCACGAAACGAAAGATGGAGATACAGGGTTGTAGAATGTTCCCCCCCCCCCACACACATTCACAGAGTCTATTCGGCGACTCAGGCCATATAAAACTTTGACGATATCCGTTATTGATTAATATACATATTGGGGGTTTAGGCATTTCTATTTAAGCCATCTGGTATCCAAATGAATTTTTTTTTAATTATAAATAAATAGGGGCGGCGAGTGCAGAAGAAAGCACTGGCAATAAAAAAAACAAATTCCACCTCAAAAAATCACTATAACACTGATGAGAGATAAAAGTTTAAGAATAATTTCTATTATTCAATTAAAAACTTCTTATTAAATATTATAGGAAAACTAAATTCTCTGTTAGGGTGGTAGAGGGTAAGGAGGGAGAGAATTGCATCAATTTGCTTAAAAGTAAAAATTTTACAAAAAAAATTTTTTTTTTATTTTATTTTTAAAGAAAAATACTATTTTGTTTATTATAAGGGGTGATTTACACCCTTTCTCACCCTCCCCCTGGGGTACAAGACTTCATAATATAATTAAAAATTGGATAATTTTATAAGTATATGTTGAGAGTAAAAAAAAAAAATTGAAAATAAAAATTTAATTCGTTATGAATTTATTCATTACCTTAATAATAAGATGACCAGACGGGGTGTGGTGTAATGAGGTTGGGGGAGCACAAATCACAACACAATATAAAAGAAACTAAACACACGCGAGAGAGAGAGAGAGAGAGAGAGAGAGTGGAGCTGAACCGAATGACTCATGGCTCGACTCGAATTCAACTAAATGACAGACCAGACCGCCTGACAGGTAGGCAACAAACAAGCAGGCTCTAGTCGTATTGCTCTCTGAGCGACCAAGAATAATAATAAAATTATCAAATAAGTTCTCTATTTAAAAAAAATCTATTTACTTGCAAACTAACGGGGTTTTATTCCGTTGGGAATAAATTCGAAATTAAATAACTATTAAAAGACTCACTTCATAAACCCACCGCAATTTAAATAAAATACTTCCAAGTGTTATTTTTTGTATTTATTTATTTATTAGGGATAAATTTAAATTAAAATAATTATTAAAGGACTTATTTTATTTATCCACCCCTATTATCAATAAATACTTATTTTTTATTAAGGTTTTTTTACTTTCTCTTACCTCTATAAGCTTATATGTTAATATATAGAGAGAGAAAGTATTGAATTCATGTCAAAAATACGATGCCGAGATTTTGACAGATATACAAGTTTTGAGGTCCTCTGAGTCCAAAAAAGGGGTTTTCGCAACATGGTCTGTCTGTGAACAAATAACTCAAGAACGAAAATAGCTAGGAGGTTGAAATTTTATATTTAACTTAAGCATCCCCCTGGGACGTGACATGAAGCTTTTGAACAAAATCAGCCAAAAAATACTAGTACTTTACTAATGTACTTTTTCAGTTTTTTTAGATTTTCTCAAAATTCGCTCCAACGGTTTTGATTAAAATTCAAAAATCAATTATTTTTTAGATAAGCTTACTCTTTAAAATGTATATTCTCGTTTTGCCATTGAAATCTTCTGAAGACCACTTTACTCTTGTACTTCATAGGAAAGATAGGAGAAATGGGTGCCATGGTAACAAAATATAAATATTATTTTACATCTTGAAAATCGAATGTACCCTACTGAGGGAAACTAAATACATGACACGAAAAATCTGGTGTGACAAGCACAGAACACAACTTTCGATTACCGAAGGTGAGAGAAAGTTGTGTGCTGCGCGACAGTCATACCAGGTTTTTTCGGCATCGGATGCCATTTAGACCCCGTCTCTATTTATTTAAATTGATTGGTATCCCATTATCAATAAATAAAATATTTAGATTTATTTTTTAAATAATTTTAAAGTCTCTTCTATCTATAAGTAGGCCTATATATAAAGAGAAATCTCCCATTGATTCAAATTTTAAATTTGTTTTCTTTACACGGAAATTTTTGGTTAAAAACACTAATTTTAATTAAAAAAGGAATCAATTTAATTTAATATTTTTTTATAATAAAAAATCTGGTGTGACTGGTGCACAGCACTCTTACCTTCGGTAATCGAAAGTTGTGTACTGTGCTTGTCACACCAGATTTTTTGTGTCGACATGTATTTAGTTCCCGAAAGTACGAGATGTAAAATTTATATGAGAAAATATTTATATTTTGTTCCCATGGCAACCATTTCTCCTATCTTTTCTATGGAGTACAAGAGTAAAGTGGTCTTCAGAAGATTTCAATGACAAAATGAGAATATACATATTATAGAGAATCTAAAAAATAATTGATTTTTGAATTTAAAAAAAAATCGCTCGAGCAAATTTAGAGAAAATCGAAAAAAACTGAATAAGTGCACCGGTAAAGTACTAGTATTCTTTGGCCGATTTTGTTCAAAAGCTTCGTGTCCCGTCCCAGGGGGTGCCTAACTTAAATATAAAATTTCAACCTCCTAGCTCTTTCCATTCTTGAGATATTTTGTTCACAGACACCCCCCCCCAAAACAACAACAACAAAGACCATGTCGCGAAAACCACTTTTTTGGATTCAGGGGACCTCAAAACGTGTATATCCATCAAAATCTCGACATCGAATTTTTGACATGAATCCAATACTTTCTCTCTCTATATGTATATTAACATATACATATAGATAAGAGAAAATAAAAAGGAATCCTAAATGGACCTGAAATCCTCAAGTATTAGTTTGTCTCTCAGTGGAAGGACAGGGCAGACGACCACAATAATATTTAATACAATTTCCACTTAGTACTCAGCTCGCCTAGAATTAAAACCTAGAGTTATATTCTCTGCAAAAATAAATTAACCCAACTTTACTACTAAATTCAACAGAGGGTTTTATGATTCCTTCATGAGTTGGAACCGGAAACCCGTCTCATCAAGAACCACAACTTTTCAATGTGCGAAGAAGTACAGTATGCGTGTATTAAATAATAAAAGCAATTTTACTTAAAGTACTAACAGGAAAGAGCCGGAAGATAGCACTCAAGATAATTACAAAACACAAGACAACATTAAGAATATAAATACGAATACTTGCCAGCAAGAATACATTGTATATGAAGTTTAATATTAAGTGATAATTTTCATTTAGTCGTAGGCCAAGTTGATAAAGACATGGACACACTTTGTCGCAAAGGCAAACTTTATGCGCCCTTTCGAATGAGCAGGAAGGGCGGTGGGACGATGCCCACCCACAGGGGACGGATTTCCTCCTGGTCCCTTTTCTTCTCACTCGGAGTGCGATTTCTTTGTCCCTACAGGGCAACAAATACATCCACGAAGAGAGTTGGAAAAGCACCGGGACAAAAGAATCGGATACACTTATTAGAATTTATAGAAAAGCGCTCGAGATTTACGAGCCCCCGTGCAAAAAAAAATCAGTGTGTCGGGGAGAGTTAAAAAGAAAATTAAAACTTATACGACAGAGAAGAGTTATTAACTCTTTAATTTCATAAAGATGAAGAATACGAAGGTGGTTTGAATACTAATATTGCATGCTAAACATAGACTATTAATAGGGCTGAAAATGCAAAAAATATGTTATCGAATAGAGGCGTTAGGCCTATGCCAGAGAGAGTAAATAAAATGCTTCGCACGTTTAAATATACGTATTTTTTTTTTTTTTTTTTTTTTAATTAGCCTAAAACATTATAAATTGGTTTTTTAGATGCTGTTTGGTTGCCACACCTTAACTAACATACTCTATTGTCCAATAGTAAAACATATTGTCAGTGTCAGGTGATGACCCGCTAGCAATACTGACAGCCCTCCGGTCTGAAGAAGACCGAAACGTCAGCTGGTGGGGAATAAATTGGAATAGACAAAATTTCAAGCAGACTACAAGATTTTTAAAATAAATATTTTGTTTAGCCTACGAATATAATACAAAAATTAAACACCACGGCACCTATGAGTGGAGCATTTACTTAAAAGAAGAAATAGCACAATCGTTGCAGTTAAGCGATGCCAACCGCGGCAAAAGCTCGGGATTGGTGACCTCCAGCAATTAGCAATTAGCGTGAGGAACGCCTCCCCTCGGTACTAATGTAATTAAATTATTTAAATAAATTAATAACCCCTGATAGCCTCTGCTGAAAAGGATTTAGAAAAGGAAATGCAAAATTTTCATCTTTATCAAAAGAATATTAAATTTTATATAATTGATAAGTAATGTAGGCCTAATTATTTTCTTAAATTTACTTCACTAGGCTACCCGAGCCTGGAAATAAAAAAACAATAACAACAACAACAAAAATCACTTACTTTCTCTTACCTCTATATATATGTTAATATATATATATAGAGAGAGAAAAAGTATTGTTTCAAATATAAACTTGTAATCTCTGAATGGACATAGCAGTTTGTTAATCTTTAGACTAATGCATATTTATAAAACCAATAAAAAATTCTCTCTGAATTTCAAGAAGAGTGTGATAAATCGCCATTAAGTAGAACATTTCCAAATATTGCACCTGTCTATCTGTCTGACATCCGGGCAAATACGGGCAATAAATACACTTTTAATTCGAGAGGAGAAGAAGGCCCGGACCGAGATTTACGACCGGAGCATAGATTGGAAAAGCTTAAACAGACCAAGAAACCTTGAAAGGGAAGATCCGAGGCCAACCACGTCTTTTTGCAGACAAATTAAATATTTTATCAAGAGAAGGAAAAAAAGAAGATAATCTAAAAACAAAAAGGAAACCTGACAAAAGCAAACTCTCTTTTACTAAGGCCTAAAAAGTTTTTAATTCGTTTCCCATGAATATCTAAATTAGGCAAGGATGTGAATCAAGAATAAAGAAAAAGAACCAAAAGTGAATAAAAATGGCATTTAAAAAAAAGGTTACATTAATTAAAATTCAAAGGGAATGATGACTTCAAGAAATGCTATGACAACATCATTACTATCGACCTTTTTGATAATAATATTGTGATTATCTAAATGGAAATGAAGAGAGTATAAAGTAATTTAAGGATAAACGCTTGAATGACAAAGTGGTATGAAAGAAAAAACATCTTTTTATAAGAATAGAAGAAAGTACACTAATATGAATAGAATGAAGAAGAATAGCTTTCGAAATTTGAATTTTTGGAAGAAAAAAATTGAATGTAATTATCTGAACTCGCATGTTAATATGGACGATCATTAGGGTATATAAATAATAAGTGAAAAGTTTTTTTGAAGCATGCATTAGTAGATCTTTTTTTATATCTAAATCTATATCCCCCCCACATGTATATAAAAATGAAATTGGAAAAATATGTATGCATATGTTATTTCAGCCAGGCGTATAGCTCAATCTATATGTGGGAGGATAGGATAAAAGGGATTTTAATCAAACCCACAGCGACGTTTCGGTCGTCTATGCGACTTTTCAACATGTGAACCCAAATATACAATTTGGTTTGTTCATCTTTTTGCGTCAGCTTTCCTTTCATACGACTCAAGACTACGCTAGAACCAGAAGTATATTCGAAAATAAACGAGAAAAGTGTCTATCAATTGGCAAATTAACCTTAACGCATTCAGCAATCTCTGATTTTAAAAGTCGGTTATTAAATTTATATTCAAGAAAGAAGAAATATGGGAGCAAACTCCTAATCATATCCCGAGACGTTGTCCAAAACGTTTCATTATTCTAAGGCGAGTTTTGTTAGTTGGCTGCATGCGCCTTTACCCTCTAAATAACATTATTTTTAATTTTTCACTTGGTTTCATCTGAGAACTCGGTCCTAATAATTTCTCTCTTGATTAAAGGACTAATTAGTTGGCTTCCTAACAAGAAAATTATAAGATTCCTTAAATGCGAAAACAAATTTCAGCAAAATCTAAAGGAGATAATCTCGCCCTTAGAAGAGGTGTGGTATCACAAAGGACCACTTTAATCTAATCTATCAATAACTTACAATTCCGTCTCTTTAAGAATGAATCATTCAAGTGCAGGGGTATATTTAATGAAAACAATTGTCAAATTTCCTATGTTCCAAAGGTTATTTAGATTTCTTTAACAGCAAGTTGAGAAGAATTTTATTTTTGGTTTTTAGCAAACCGGGATCATTGGCATATGTATTGAGATTAACGCACAGAATTTAGGCAACTCAAATGGCGCACGCCTGTTTTGAGCAGAATTTTTTTGATAAAATTTATTGAAATCAACAACACCTGGGGGAACTCCCCCCGTGACGTCAGCTAATCCAATGGCCTTAAGACGATTTCCCTGCATAATGCTATTAATGTCCCACTCGAGATTACTGTATATTAATAGATCAGTGATAATTAATCATCGAGAGGCAATTAACAATAAAATGTGCATATTCCCATGCACGATATATTATAGCTGTATCCGATATACACGTTATTGATTATGGACATGGGGTTAAAGAAATGCGCTTCCTGTTCCTGCTTAAAAATGTATAATTAATACAATTTATTTAGACAAAGATAATTTGTTGTTGAACTTTTAACATAGAAAATAAAGTAAAGTTTCTCATCGTTAAATAGCATATCTAAATTATCATTTCCTATATATTATTTGTTAATTTTTTAACATAGATATAAAGAGTAAAATTATTTAATCAATAGGGGAAAATAAAAAACGGTATCATAAACCCTTGAACCCCTTTTGATTACCTATTATATGTTAATAGATGGTCTAATTAATTTGTCAAAGGTCATTGCATTTTAATTGATGTTTAGAAAGTGAAATTTATTGTTTCCATTTCGATCTAAATTGTTAAAATGTAAATCTAATTTATTTTCAAAAGTAAAAAAAAAAGAGTGTAGTAAATAAATAAATAAATAAATAAATACTAATAAGAAACTGACATTTTGAAAAATAAAATAAAAAACTTTCTCATATTTACATAATAGATGTAAATAGAGTATCATATGGGAAGAGGGAAATTCCCAAGGAATGATGTTCTCTTTATCATTCTTTAAAATTTAATAAAAACTAATTAATCTCCTCCATGAATGTTATCTACGTATACGAGTATATTAAAATGAGTAGGTTAAAAACGAAACGCATGTTTACGTTCAAAAGATTCTCTTTTAATTCCAGCTAACCCATCGGTTACAGCTTGGAATGCCCACCTTCCTCAGTGGTCTTCAATAAAAAATGAATACATTTTATAAACACAAAAATTTTGTGTTGGGATTTAAAGAGAAACCTTTGGACGTAAACAAGGGTTTCATTTTCAGCCAACTAATTTAAATTTTATAATTTAATTAATTATTAAGGTTGACTGGTTGAAGAGGTTTATTATGAAAACGTAAAAAGATCCGTTAATTCACATAATTAAAAAACATAATTCTTGCGTTTGGATCTTTCTAAAAATCTATTTCAATAAATCCTAGCATATTGAAATATTAGTCAAGTAAGATTGCTATTTACACAATAATTAAGGGCAAAAATATGTTATCGATTGATGACGTTAGAAAATTGGTCTTGTAATAATAATAATAATAAAAATAAAATTAATTTAGAAATAGAGTAATTATATGTAAAATATTTAACGTTCAAATGACCTTGATTGCTCCAAGCCAAACTTCTTCCGCTTTTAGAGCTCAGGTAAAATTTATTTGAATTCAAATTATATCGAAGGATATTTTTATAAAATATTTATGTTTTAAAATATAATAGAATGTTAAATTACACCTTGAATAGAAAAATATCCAGCTTATCAAAATGGAAATAATTTCATCTTTAGTGTGATGGAGTCAGAAGAAAAACAAGACTTGTTCAGCTAATGTTTATTTTCATTAAATTAACGTCCTCACGGCAGATGTTTCTTCCCCAGGACTAGGCCATCCTCTTTAAGCAGTTATCAAGGCTACAATGATGTCGTTGATAAAAAAAAAAAAAAATTATTGGCAGTCGGCTCTGAGGATGGCCTAGACCTCGGGCCGAGACGTTTATTAAAATAAACATTGGCACAACTAGTCATGTTTTCCTTCTGGCCCCATTAACGTTAAGTCATAGTAATTTCATTTATATTCAATTCAATGAATTATGGTTAAATATTTAATTTAGAGATTATAATAATCCCCTAATCAGATGGTCTTTTCAAATATAAATTAAATGTTTGATTATTATAAAAGAGAAAATAAATATACGTAAATAAATAAATAAATAGGCCATCTAGAAAATTAACATATTTGCCTATTATTCAATAACAGGCAGGGGTGGGAGGGCAGGAGGGGGAACTGGCCACGGAGAAGAGAAACAGTCGCCACGTTGCCGTTAAGCGTAGTGAAATCTCGGATAGGTAACCCCGAACAATTTGCGTGTGAAAATGAAAATAAAACTGTCCGATTACTTCAGACCTATTTACGCGTATTTATAACGAAGTTTTTAAGATATTTAGTAGCTGTAGATTCAGGAATTAATTTGAAGACAAGAGAATCAGTTTGTGCTGTCGACTTTTTAAGGGCAGGTCGCTTCTTTATTGTCAAATATTCTTTACTCGTGTTTGTAAGAATTCTATTACAAGTGGTGTTTTGTTATAGTTCTCTTACAAAATGGCACTGGTCAAAAGTGGTTAAAGCCGTCCAAAATTGGTTTTAACCATAAAATTTATTTCAATTGTATTGGATGCCAATCAATACCATTGAATAAATAGGGACGGGGCTTCCGATGCCGATAAAGGCCTTAAATTAAATTAAAAAAATATATCCTGACACTAAAAATCTGGTGTGACAAGCACAGAACACAACTTTCAATTAGCGAATGTAAGAGAAAGTTTCATAACTTCCAACTTTTAATTGAAACTATTGGTCCGAAATTCCTGTAAATATAAAATTTATGTTAGTTACAAAACGTAGACTCACCGAGTACTGCAGATATTATTCAGTACCGAGGGTCGATGGATTATCGGAGTTCAGATTAACCGCAAATGAAAGTTGAATTAGCTAATTTTGATAAAAAATACATATTTATAATGTTGTATACCGTGTAAATGCTTATAGTATTTCTCTATTTTTTATAATTCGTATTTTTTAATAAAATAAGTTCCTTTAATGATCATATTTTCATTTATATTCCTCTTAAAAAAATATCGTACTGCAAAAGAGCTCTGAACCGAAGTTCGGATTAGCGAGGTACAATTTACTGTTTATATTTAAGTTCAGTTTTTAGATGGTAGATCTACCATTTCTGTATGATTTATGTTTTATGTAATTTTCCCGAAATATAAGCATACTAGGCCTATATGAAATTTATTTGTTTATTTCAATAAAAACCACTGGTCAAAATTGTATTAAAACCTGGAGGGTTAAAACTGGTTTTAACCGAACCATCCTGTAGTGATCTGGTATCAAAACTTCATTAGGATTAGGAAGATGTATGGCAGCCAACAAGTGATAAAGAAACTCATTTGATTATCGTCGACGTTTCGGGATCACGTCGATCCCATCCTCACGTGATCCCGAAACGTCGACGATAATCAAATAGAGTTTCTTTATCACTTGCTGGCTGCCATACTTCTTCCTAATCCTAATAATTACCACTCAGTCATCGAAATTCTTCTACTATCAAAACCTTAATAGCAATAAAATTTTTATTTATTGACTTCTTTTTGACAGATTCTTCGACTTGATTATTTATTTATATCATTTGCTATCCATTTAAATAAATATTTACCGGATTGCACATCTCTTTTTAATATTATATTATCTATATTTGCATTGTCACTATCTCTAACCTATCGGTATTATTAAATTAGGGATAAAAAAAAATTTCAATAGAAATCATCCGGTGTTTTGGTAACCCCTGACATTAATATAATGAAAGCTCTTGCCTTAATCTCTGGTTTCTAAGCGATAAAATTTGTTTAAATTATATTAATTTAAATAAATGTGAACAAGCTCTATAAAGAAAAAGACCTGGTTAGCTACAGGAAGCTAGAAATAATATTCCAGAAGAAGGAAGGAGCAAAAGATGAGAAATTAATTTAACGACGATAGAAGGCTTCTGCCAAAGGTCAGCCAGGCTTTAAAAGTGTGTCTCTGAATGCTTGAAAGTAATACTTCGGGTAAAGAAAAGAGCAACATGTGTCCAATATTGTCCTTCGAAATGAAACAAAACATTACTTGATTTATTTCAAATTTCCTTGTTCAACAAACCAGTGCCTTAAGAAACATAGCGAAACATTGCCTATATAAATTTTAATAACACTTAACATATCTATCTTATATTAAACTAAACTCCTTTCGCCTCTAGACTTCTATCATATATAATATTTATGAATTTAATGAAATGAAGTAGATGTTAAAATGCAAATTGGTTTTTAACGCTAAAAGAAAAAGAGATGGAGAAAGAGTGAACTCAAAGCTGCAATATGCCAAGATCAAAGGAATGCTTAAGACTACCATTTATTCCTTCCTTTTATTTGACAAGTGAATCTCTATCTAGTAAACATCCAATTGAATCTTTTGTGATTGTTCTTCTTTAGAGTTGCGTCACGGAAAACTTGACTATCTATTGTGCTTTCGGGCCTGGGGAAATTCTAACCATTGTTAGGACTACGAGTGGCGTGAGAACAAAATCAATACAAATACAACTATTTCAATAAAATACATGGACATTTAATTTATGGGGGCTTATTTCATCAAATCCTTTTATTTTCATTAAGGACCACTTGCTTCACATCTAGTCAACTAGCAAACTTATCCGGCAGATAACAATTCATCGATATAGTAAACGCTTGAACTTGAGGTTAAAAAATGAGTTTTTTCACATATAAATAGCTATTTGAGGTATAAGGAAGTTTTGTGAGGTTAGAAACTTAATAATTTGGCGTCATTTCAACTTCTTCTTGGAGCCTTGGTGGAGGGGTTAGCTTGCTGGCCTTTTTGTACTAAGGGTCGCGGGTTCGCATTCCGCCAAAGATTTTGTTTAAAAACTTTGTGTCACGTAACAGGGCGGTACCTAATTAAATATCAAATTTTAACCTCTCAGTCCTTTTCGTTCTTGAGATATTTTGTTCACAGACACATAGACAGACAGACAGACAATGTCATAAAAACCATTTTTTGGATTCAGGGGACCTCAAAACGTGTATACACATATTACGTGTATCCATGATACATTGACATCGAATTTTTGACATGAAACCAATACTTTTTCTCTCTCTATATATATTAACATATATAGGTAAGAGAAAGTAAAAACGATTTCGTTTTTTTTTTTAGCCATGAAGAAGTATAACGGGCGTGAAAAACGTCAGATACAGAAAATATTTTTTTTCACATCTAGTTGCAAAATTTTCCTAACTCATATATTTTGAAGTTATAAAAAGCTTTTTTTTTAAGCCTCTCTTATTAAATTATATATCATATTAGATAGAGAGAGAGAAAGAGAAAATAATGAGAAAAAGGACTTATGTCTTTTATCTTATTTATTGATAGCAAAATGAAATACTTGTTACTCGTTTATCGTCTCATAACATGATAAAAAAAATTTTCGTAATCGAATAATACAAGAAAAAAAATTCTAATTGACAATCAAGAGAATTGGGAAAATAAATAAGTCAAAGGTGAAGTGAAAAATGCTTTTGTAATCGAACTGAATGAATTTGTAAAGCGAAAAGACGTACGTATATTTTGTTTTAAAATTAAAAAAAAAATCTTTGTCATTCAATTTAGTGAATTATTAGAAGATATAGGTAAAGAGATAAATGCTTTACTGTCTCTTAAAATTAAAATTTTAGATGATATTCGAAATCCATATCGCACACTAATAAATTACTAATATGCTGAGATTCTGAAAATGCCCCAATGGAAAAATATATTATTTAAAAATTTGTCTAAATAAGGAAGAGGTCTAAATGGCCTCAGATGCCGAAAAAGAACTTAAATAAAATTTAAATAAAAAAGCCGCTAAACTTTTTCGTGCATACCTCCCTAACCGGCAACTATAGACACATCATTTGTAAGATGTTGTCACATCAAAAATATTTGTGAAAAAAGTTGTATAAGATTATTATAAATATTTTCAATTTTTTTTTTAAATATTAGTTAAGTGCTGGTGTCTGGGTTAAGAGGAAGAAGGGGCGGGGAGGGGAGGAGAGATGACTCCCTAGATATTTGAAAATGATTTTACAAAAAAAAAATTATACTAATAAACTATTTTTTTTTTTTTTTACTTATAAAGAGAAAAAAAATAGTTTATAATTTGTTTTGGCTTATCAGAAGGGGTGGTTTTGACCCTGTCTCAACCTCCTGGCTACACAACTTCATTAAAACGTTACATTAAAAAAAAGAAGAATAAATAAATAAAAAACTTTAACCCGTTATGCAAATAATAAATACCTTTAAATATGGCAAAAAATCCGAGCTTGGTGTGCTGGGTGGGTTAACGCCTTATTCACACAAATATCAACACAATTAGAGAAAAACTCAACACTTTCGAGAGAGAAAAGTTGGTCGGACCGACTCCAGACTCGACTAGAATGCAACTCAACAGACGATTTGCTTTTGCTTGCTTTCGTTTATGCTCTGAGCTCCCAAATAAATAGAATTATTAAAACAAGTTCTCTTTTGAAAAAACTCTTATCTACAAACAAACTAACAGTATTCTATTCGATTTACTTATTTAATTGAGTTCATTAAAAATTGAAATTATTTGTTTTAATTACCTGCCCCTAAAACTCACCCCTTAATAAATAAAATACAACTAAAAGTATAAACTTTCCTTAAGGTAAAATACTAGCTACTAATAGATATTTTTTCGATTTATTTATTATACAATATTTTGGAGTTTAGGCCTTCACAGTATCATTAATAAAAGAATTTAATTTTCGGTTTAACTATGGCTTATTTGTAAAAATTACGTTTTGGCTGTACTTGAAGAAGGCCAGATAATGAGTGGCCGAAACGTTGTCCTTTTTACAAATAAGCCCTGAAAATCTAATTCTTTTAATTGTTATACAATATTTAGTCTAGAAATATAAGCGGGAGGAGGGGGGGGGGGGTTCCCGATATCCCCTCCCTTGGGTCCTGATGATTATTATATCAGGAGTAAGAAAATGTTTTTTCACCCCCAAATAACTATTATATATTATATTTTTATTATTGTATAATATTTTAAGTCTGTGATACTATATAATTAACACATATTTAAAAAAAAAAAATTGAAATTTTAATAAAAACCAGTTGTGTAATACCTACTACATAAAATAAAAGGAATTTTTATTAAAGATATGATTAGATGAAGATATGAATTAGATAGAATTTCTCTTGTAACTTTCGTCAATTCGGCTGTAAAACTTAAATGACGTCAGTGGAAGTTGAAAATAGTTAAAAAAAAAAAAACATCAACTATAATTTAACGAAGATAAAACTTTATCAAAATAAATGGAAAAATTGTGAGATGCTTTTCAGTTTTTTTTTTAAAGGTAGGCTATATCAAAATATTCCAAGAGATAGTGAAATGAAGTCATATGATGAAATGATAAATGACAAAATTTAGGCCACCTTTATTAAATAAGAACTTTGTTTTTGTTTTTAAGAATGATTGATGGTATGGCCTTGAATTCGATCTCAAAATTGTGGGGAGTCGTCAATTAGAGATTTAAAAAAATCTCAAAGAAAAGATAGAGAGATGCGTGGGAATGGTAAATTTGAGCTGCTGAGGCTATTTTATTGTCTTTACAAATTTGTAATATTTTTGAAAATTCATATTATGGACAGATTCCGGCGGGCGTCCAAGAGCCCTAAGTAAACAAATTCAAATTTAATTGCGTTTGATATATAAACTGGGAAACTAAAAAAAAAAAAATTGTTGGTAAAATTTAAGTCAGAGAGGGAAATTTGAAAATTTCCAAACAGTGAGCAAGAATACGAATTTGATGAATTTGCTCGCCTAAGGCCAGCAAGGGGGACCAGGGGGTGTAACCCCCTGGGCAGTGGTAATAAAATATACATCGAGGCAGAGTTTGGTGTGATAGCACAACAAATTTACTTTCTCTTACTTAAGTAACTTCAAAGTCCTTATGACTATTCAATACTATGAATTGGCCCAAATTAAAAATATAATCTAATCATTAATTTAAAAGAAATAATGATGAATAATAAAATAGATTAAGTTTTAAATTTTTGTTTCGAAATGCCAATGGAATAAAAGTCAAAGGCGCAGCCAGGGATGTCAATCCTTCCCTCCCCAACGTTATTTGCCTATTTAGAAAATAATTTTTTTTTTAGATTATAGAGTTTGATAGGTGACATGGTCACCCCTGAAGTATTGAACAAGCGATACACACTCTCTGTTATCTATCAATGATAGAACCAATTCCCTTGAATACAATTTTGGAGAGCAACCCAACGTTGATGAAAATTGTGAAGGGGATGCGGGGGTGGCGTGAGTCCCCCCCTGAATCCGCCTCTGTTAATGTAAAAGCGTTAAAGAATTAAAAGTTAAACAAAAGAATTTTTTCACTTAATAATATTTAAAAGCGAAAATAAATTTTTTATTCAGGCTGTCAGATGCATCTAAAGAGGAAAAATAATATATTAAGTTTTTCCTCCTTTTTGTTTTTTTTTTCTATTTTAGAAAAGACCCTTCATACGTTCATAAATTATGAACGAATTATTTATGTTTTCGTAAAACTCTGGTGTGACTGGCGCACAGCACACAACTTTCTCTTACCTTCGGTAATCGAAAGTTGTGTTCTGTGCTTGTCACACCAGATTTTTTGTGTCGACATGTATTTAGTTTCCGACAGTAGGGTACAATTGAATTCAAGATGTAAAATTTATAAGTATGGGAAAATATTTATATTTTGATACCATGCAACCATTTCTCCTATCTTTTCTATGGAGAACAAGAGTAAAGTGGTCTTCAGAAGATTTCAATCACAAAATGAGAATATACATTTTATAGAGAATCTAAAAATAATTGATTTTTGAATTTAAAAAAAATCGTTGACAATTTTGAGAATCGAAAAACTGAAAAGTGAATCAGTAAAGTACTAGTACTCTTTGGTCGATTTTGTTCAAAAGCTTCGTGTCACGTCCCATGGGTCCTAACTTAAATATAAAATTTCAACTTCCTAGCTCTTTTCGTTCTTGAGATATTTTGTTCACAGACACACACACAGACAGACACACAGACAGACACACAGACAGACACACAGACAGACCATGTCGCGAAAACCACTTTTTTGGATTCAGGACCTCAAAACGTGAAGATCCATCAAAATCTCGACATCGAATTTTTGACATGAACCAATACTTTCTCTCTTATATATTTAATATATACATAGTAAGAGAAAGAAAAAGCGAAAATAAATTTTTTTATTCAGACTGTCAGATGCATCTAAAGAGGAAAATAATATATTAAGTTTTTCCTCCTTTTTTGTTTTTTTTCTATTTTAGAAAAGACCCTTCATACGTTCATAAATTATGAACGAATTATTTATGTTTTCGTAAAACGAAAAAAAAAAAAAAAAAAATAGGAAAAAATAAATAAGTGAAGATACAGGAAGAAGAAGAAGGTGATAATGAATAATAAAGGCAGTTGGAGATTGAAATTCAAATCTCGCATTGATAGGAAGGCGAGAGATTAATCAAAAGGAGGCTGTAAATATTTAAAAAGAGTTCATTTGTGAGATTAAAAATGAATTAGTAAGTGTTTTAGTTATCACTTTTTTATTAATAAAAAAAAAAAAGAACGATTAATTTCACTTTTTGAATAATGGATGAGTGAATCTGTCTGTCTCCTTTGACAGGTGACGATGACACGGATCCAGGTCATGTATACATGCCAGCCAAACCAGATAACTAATTTTTTAATCAGAATATTTTTGTATAAAAAAAAAAATTTAAAATTGTCAGGCTCCCAATGAGCTGATAAAAAAATTCAAAAGTGGAAAGAAACTAATCAAAAATTTTTATTGGATATACCGGTATATAATAGCGGAGTGTCCGTCCGTCCGTCTGTCTGTCACGCTCTGTTTGATTAACTTCCCGTTGGAATTTTGAAACGAAATTTTGCAGTCTTATAGAGGACATTATGGAGAGTCCAGGAAAAATACTCGGGTCCCGAAATTCCTATAACTTTTGAGTTATTAAAAGTTACAATTTCTCCCATTGGAAATGTATAGAGAAATATTTAAACAAATCGTTTTTTTTTTTTATATTAGGGCGGGGCGCGGCCCGGGGGGGGGGGGGGGGGGCCCCCCCCCCCGGGCCGGCCCCCTCCCCCAAAACCCCCCCCAGGAGAGGGGGGGTTGGATTAAGTAAATTTTATAAATAAGAAAAAAAAAATTATTATAAAAGAAGGAGGAAAATATAGTGTGAGTGGGGACCGCCCCCCCCCCTCCTTACACTTGGTAAATAGTGTATGGGGGTTTTTGGGATGGAGTCAACAATTTTTTTTGACTAAATTTAATTTTTTATTATTAAACAAAATTTTATTTTTAATTGTAAAATAATTGAGTAAAATCACAATTTGATTGATTACTCAGACTGTATCTCTCATATCTCCTCGTATATTATAAAGTTATAAGAAATTTTTTTAGAAATGAATCTATTCACTTTATTTCCCCTTGAAAGAACGTTTATCTAGATTGGAGTATCTCGTTTGGCTTAATCAAAAACATTTTTTTTTTGTCGTAAAATGATAGGATACTAAAAGAAATAAGAGAAAGTAAAAAATGTAGAAAATTTTATATATAATAAAATTCCTTATGTTTTGTGATAACTCTCTTTCTGACATTATCATCAAAAAGTAAAAACGAGTAGTGAACACCTGACCCTTTGAAATGAATAATAATCAATTAGCTGGGGGGGACTATGAGGGCAAGCACCCCTACCCCCCGATAATGGTATCTGCCCTCCTGGATGTCCCCCCAAATTTTTTTCTTTCTCTGTTGGTATATTGTCCGCCTCCCCTGTTGGGTCTTTATTGTACTAGGGCTTGGTGTAGGGGTTAGCGTGCTGGCCTTCTATACCAAGGGTCGCGGGTTTGGATCCCAGGCAGTTCTATGATTTTATTTAAGCCATTTGAATACCAAATGGCTGAATCCCCGAAAGTGTCCCGAGATCAGTGCACATATAAGAACAGACAGGTTGAGTACGCTATGCAATTGAAACCAATATATTTCTAAGGTCGGCTCACTTTTGGTGAAGCAGAGTGTGCAACGGACCTAAATTAAAGATGCTGCACATTTCTTAGGAAAGGTCCTGTGATGAGGATAGCTGTGTAGATATCATAAAGTGTGGCTCTAATTCGAAAAACATTATCTATAAGATTAGACGAATCTTACGATAAGAAATTCTGTAGAATTTTGGTTCTCAATTATCACAAGATACGGATAGGCCTTTGATATTTTTCGAATTTTTCCCACAGATTTTTAAAAATGTATGAGATCATTTGGATGTCCTTAGTTTAGGTTATCGTATTGTTGATGATTCAGGTTCTTCTATAGCCTACTAGTTATAGAATTATTTCAAGATGAGACCTTTCTTCTTCTATTAAAGTATCTTTTAAACAATTAAGATGCTTTTGTTATTGTAAAGCTATGAGGGTGCTATAAGGGTGCGTCACGTTAGTTTAATCACATAAATACATGAGGGATGCGAGCGGCACCCTCATCGGAGATTCTGCGGCTATTTCCGAATTCTTGCCCCCACCCCCTCCTACCCGAGGGATGAGGTCTTTTAAATAACCTTTCCTGTTTGATTTATGGTGAGTGCATTTCATATTGATAAACTTTATACACGTATATGTGGGTGGGGGGTTGAGGGTGTCTCTGTACATGCATACTTGTTTAGTCGAGAGGTATGTATGAATGTATGCATTCTTGTTTTTAAATTAAATTTACATTTTCCCTGGCGCCTCTTGGTAACTTTTTCATTAATCACCGTTATTTATGGGAACGATACCCACAGCGACCCCATTCTCTATAATATATTCGGACTATTAATTAATTGAGCCTACAGAAGGAGTGAGAAGCAAAAAAAAAAAAAAAAAAAAAAAAAAACGGAAATCGAAGAATTAGATTAAAATGGTAAAACTCTTCCCAGGTGGGAATATAGGAGAGAGCGATATTTTCAATTTACATAAAGGAAAATTAAATTTGGAAAAACTGGCTAGCCAATAAGATTGATTAAAATTTATTTTATCTAATTGCTAATAAATAAAAACTTTTTATTAATATATTTTGAACAGGGGTAAAAAAAAAGTTCATCTCAAAGCGGATAAATGAGACTTGCAGTTAGATAATTCTGACGTCAAAACTGGGGGGGGGAGCAAAATACGCCAGTGTATCAGCATGTATTATATTTAAAAAATATTTAATGATAAATTCTATCCAAAAAGGACCTGAGCAAAAAAGTTGTTTTTATGGGAGATTTTAATTATAGACCACATTTTGTATTAATTATTGATTAAAAATATAAATACTGTACAACGCTTTGAGTGTTTATTCTGAAGTCGTTTTCAAGTACTGTACACTTGCTTCGACTCAAGTGAACTAACCTCTAAGGGACCGTTACGTGTATTTGATATACAATGACGGCAGTGCCATCATTCCTATGAAGTTAGACACAATCATCAGAGCAAAAAGTTGTTAGTCCTCACTGAAAATAAAAAAATGTTCCGACTCCCAAGGATCATATCCTTTTTAGGTATCTTATTATTTCATTTTAATAAAATGTCTATGACAGAAGTGGATTTCTAACGATTAGATTAATAGGAAGACATGATGTCAAAGAAACAGGATATCGAATAAAAATCTCAATAAATAATAAGGCCGTTTCCCAAATTCTAATGAGTTGAAGAGAAATGATATCACAAGACAATGAATTGATTCGAACTTGTCATGATAAAAAAATATTCAATTATCTAGTAAAAAATAAATTGTGTTCATTATTTCTCTTTTGTTTTTTATAATTCAATTATGGTAAAATAAAGCTTGCTTCTGGAATTTGTTCAATCCAATACAATTGACAAGTTGGACGTGTTTGTTCGGATTTGGCATCCGCCCGACCCAACGAGAGAGTTGGGCTTGGCAATCACACTGTCACGTGGACAAACAACCCCTAAAACAACCCACCAACGCCACCCACTTCAATCTAATAGTCTTAGAACTTATTTGTACTGTGTGCGACCCAACAAAACTTGCAGTGCAAAAAGATTGAACCAAATACCGAGGGAGAGTTTTTTTTTTTTTTTTTTTTTTTTTCCTTTGCTCGTTGTCAGTCTATTGTTCGGTTGACACAAAACAAAACACACTCTCCAGAACAACCACTCCACATGTTATTTATCTTATTTATTTTCTTTGTAAAAGGAAAGGTAGATTTTTTTTTAAATTATAAAAAGAAAATGCTTTAGTGAAAAATATTAGCCTCTTGTAACAGAAACAGGCTGACTCTAGAGAAATTTCATTTTGTAAACAATGAAAATAAGAAAAAATCTCATTTACTAACAATAAGCTCTGAAGGATTATTATTAATATTATTATTTTTAAAGCATCTGACGTTGGGTAAATTTTTTTTACATGGATAACCAATATAAAAAATAAATATTTTATAACAGAAAAATTCATTTCAAAAAATTAATAGTGATGCTTTAGTGAATTTAATTTGGTTAGAGGATGCAAGAAACAGAATAAGTAAAATCATGGGTCGAAGGAGGGAGAGGGACACATGAAATAAATTAAATTTATTGCATGATTCTTACAGCCACTAAGAAAATTAAATTCAATAAAACATCGTTTTTTTTTTTAACACTCAGACTCACACACACACATTCACACAGTCTTTTTGGCAACTCAGGTCATTTAGACTTTGACGATATCTGATATTGATAAATATACATATTGGGGGTCCAGGCATTCTTATTTAAGCCATTTAGTATCCAAATGTCAATTAAAATCATCGGACTGCCTGGGATCCGAACGCGCGACCCTCGGAATAGAAGGTTAGCGCGCTAACTACACCAAGCCCGAGGGCATAAAACATCGTTGTGAACTCAACTAATAGAAATGATAAATATTCGTTTATTTAAAAGTCTTGTGAAAACAATAAACATAGAAAGGAATCGTTAAATTTAAATGGGGATTAGATTTGGGCGCTCTATGAAAATGAGAAATATAATATAATGCAAAATAATATAAATTATTCAAACATTTATAGATGTCAAAATAAAAAAATTTCTACTCAGGTACGATACGTTAAATCCTCATATGACGAATTAATTAAATTAATAGTTAAAACCATAATAAAGAGTATTATAATGACAAGATAAGAGAAAATAATTTTAAAATTTTAAAATCAATTCAGTTTAGAAAATGGAAGAAATTTATTTATGAAACTATTTTCCTAACATCTACTATACAGTACACTGGCAAATTACATATTCTAGTTGATGCCTACTAGTTAGGCAGCCAACTTGACTCATCATTACATAGGCTATGAAGTGTGAAGTGTCTGTGTGAACTTTTCTGATGTGGGGTTCTGTAGAGGTTTTATTATAGGCCACAAACCATATAGCAGAGCCTTTATATATCAAATTTGATCTCAAATTAATAGCATTCCAACTATTTTATTAATTTCTTCCTTTTATTGGAAAAAATCAACTTATTTCAAAAAAATTTGTTAAGAGACAGTGATTGGGAGAGGGGGTTTCGGGACAATTTTCTATCTCAGAAATATATTCTACTATTGATGGACGAGACAATCTCCTTGTTTTGAGAATTCAATCCATCGCTGATGTATTCAGTAACAAACAAAACAAAAAAATTCCAAAAAAAAATTTTTTAATAACAATTTTAAAAAAATAGATATAGAATAAGTAGAAATTCTACTAAGAACCGCCAATGAATAAATAAATACTAACTCTAAATAGACTAAATAATTTTTATGCATCAATACCTAATCCAAAAAAAAAAAATATATATATATATATATAATAGTATACAGTATCAATAGAACCCCATCTTCCCTAGGTATTCGCCTTAACACCTCTCAGTTTTAATATACTAGGTATTAACCATCAATAAATTAAAGAAAATATAAACAAACAAGCAATATGTGATTGTGACAATGAGTTATCGAAAGGATTAAGATTTGAGTTACTCAACTGGAAAATAATAATAAACAATCAATTGAAATGTAAGTTAGCATATAAAAAATAAAGAATTGGGAATAGGCTATATAAAGAAAAAATTTTACAAATAAAGTGAAGGAATTCAACCTTGAATATTTAATTTCACTTCCCGTCCCCAGTGGCATTGTTCCAAAGAATCGAAAAGAAAAAAGTAAAAAGTGTACGGATAAATAAATATTTTACAAAGTTTATTTTTTTTCTTGATAAACGATAATATGAAAAGTTTTTAGATATCGATGGAATTTATTGTCAAGAAATACACAAAAAAAAAAAACTTTATCGATAATTGATGTAATTTGGTATCTTTACTTTAAGTAAGCAAAACTTTATAAATTAGAAGATGGACAAAGGTTTCAATCAATCTCTTTGTGAAAACACCTCATTGCGTTTTTTTATGCGAGAACTTTGTCCAAATTGTAAGACGATTATGGTGCAAAGTGAGAGAGAAGTTCCCAGGGTTTCCCGAGTTTCCCAGAGGCGTCTCCAGTTTAATCTTCTTTTTTTTCTTTCCATCTCACCCTTCCCACTATACATACATTCACTCGGCTTCCGCGTTTCATTTCTTTTTTATTTACGACGACACAAACAACGTCAGGATACGGACAAAAAAAATAAATGGCTGTTGATTTAAATGAGCGATTTTTTATTCAAAAAAATACAAATAAAAAAAGATGTCATTTATATTGTGATAACGCTTAGAATTTGACCCAAATTTTAAAGACTTAGAAATGAAAACAAAAAAAAATGTGAATAAAAACACAAAATTAGCAGATTTTTTCACTCTAAACCGAACTAAACAACAAACTAAAAGATCTGACACGGAGAGACCAATTTGAGGGACCGACTTTTTTGAACTCAGGGGAACTCAAAACATGTATATCCATCTAAATCTCGACATCCAATTTTTGACATGATCGCAATACTTTCACTCTCTATATATTTCATATATAGGGTAAGAGAAAGTAAAAACAACGTAATTCTAAATTAAAATTAAATATACAAATTAAACACTAGGTTAGTTGTTTCAAAGGTTTTATTAATTAAAAAATTAACACTTGATACGTATTTCGACAATTTTTTAATTAATAAAACCTTTGAAACAAATAACCTAGTGTTTGATTTGTATATTTAATTTTAGATTTACAAAATGTTTCTGCGAGAACCAACGGTCGAAAGTTTAAATCTTATAAATATTTCTCTATATCAGTGTCTCCTTTTATATTAATTACAAATTTTACCCCTCTATATCTCCCGAACCGTTCACTTCAGCGTGATTATGTACTAGACCATTTTTGTTTGTAATTTAATTTCGATTATTTTTGGTATAGAAGAATTTTTGCGGAAAACCGCATAGTTTTCGAGATATTTGTGAAAAACCATCTTCCCGCAACTTTACCGGCTTATTCTCGCTAAACGCCCCGCTACTGGAAGTGCTGACTCTAGAGTATCTTTCCATCACTAAAATGCAACCTATTCAGAAAAATCTTGCCCATTTTTGTCGCCAGCTCTCCGACTATCAAGAATGCTCCCCCCAAAAAATTATCTGGATTTCATAAAAATTTAAAAAAATCTGGTGTGACTGGCGCACAGCACACAACTTTCTCTTACCCTTCGGTAAGAAAGTTGCGCACTGTGCTGGTCACACCAGATTTTTTATGTCGGGATATATTTAGTTTCCGATAGCACCTTAGTTTCAAACTTGCATTTTAAATGTTGACTGCTTCAAATAAACTATGGTTATTTTTCAAAATTTTAATCTCATATTTGGACATTTTATACACAATATAGAATCGTAAATAAATACAAAATTTCATAAGAATTGGAAAAAAAAATTTTAAATGCCTAAAAGTTCTAAAGGGGACCCCCTTTTGGTCCCCCTTTTGAATCGAAATTAACATACAAATCCCTATAGGGTCATTCCACGTCAGTTCAACCAGGCCATTTCACCCATAATTCAGATTTTTATGAAACTTGGTATGTTTGTTCTATATATAGAGATAAGTAACAGCACCAAATTTCAATTTTTTATCTCACTTAGTTTTCGAGTTATGGCACTTTAAAGTTTTGATTTTTTCACCTT
>JAKCPI010029674.1:0-37278 GCA_023213315.1 Euborellia annulipes | reverse complement strand
TCCCTGAACCCCAAGGGCCCCGGGGCCTCTCAAAGAGAAATTTTCATTAAATTTTGTTATTACTTGAGCCCTGAGGGCCCCGGGGCTTCTCAAAGGGAAATTTTTATTAAATTTTCTTTTTTTTTTTTATCTAAATTTTCCCATTTTTACTTGAGCCCTGAAGGCCCCGGGGCCTCTCAAAGAGAAATTTTCATTAAATTTTGTTTTTACTTGAGCCCTTGAGGGCCCCGGGGCCTCTCAAAGGGAAATTTTTATTAAATTTTCTTTTTTTTTATCTAAATTTTCCCATTTTTACTTGAGCCCTGAAGGCCCCGGGGCCTCTCAAAGAGAAATTTTCATTAAATTTTGTTTTTACTTGAGCCCTGAAGGCCCCGGGGCCTCTCAAAGAGAAATTTTCTATTAAATTTTCTTTTTACTTGAGCCCTGAGGGCCCCGGGGCCTCTCAAAGGAAAATATTTCATTAAATTTTTTTTTTATAAATATATGGGGGCCTATGCCGGCTCGGGGCCTGGGGCGGACCGCCCCCTCGCCCCCCCTCGGTACGCCACTGGTTTCATTCAAAAAGTCACGGACTTATTGACCTGCCCTCGTATATGCTGTATATGTCGACACAAAAAAATCTGGTGTGACAGGCCAGTACACAACTTTGATTACAGCTGGTTGTGTGCTGTGCGTTAAGTCCCACCAGATTTTTATATTCATGTGATAATATTGAACCTGTTCTTTTAATTAAAAACAAATCTGTTTATCAATATAAATTTATAAAAAGGAAATTAGAAAAAAAGGAAATTGGATTACATTAATAATTCAAATAGCGCCAATTAGTGGAAATTTACTTGATTTGATCTCTGAGAATGAGTTTTTTCTCAATGAAAGAAAAATTATAAATCTTTCTTTCATAATTTTAATCAATTAAAGCTTTTGGCACTTCAAAAGTACTTTATTAATTAATTTTAATTCCAACTCGCCCCTAATTATTTTCTCTTTTTTTTCCAATTGTGATATTTTTAGTCGAGTGATTTATAGAAGAGCAAAATAAAAATAATTGTTTTGTTAAATTAGTTTTGTCTCTTTAATTAACTTTTTTATATCGATCTATCACTTTTCATTGAATTGAATCGCTTGTTTTTAAGTTCTTGAACAAACAGTTATATCCTACAACAGTAATTAAAGAAAATAAATTTTAAATAATATTAGTCTTTTTTTAAGAGATTGCGTTAATTAACAGAGCATGTTGCTTAAAAGATTAATAATCATAATACACTAATAGAAAAAAAAGTGAATTGATCTTGAGAGAGAAAGAAAAATAGGTCAGTAGCTAATGACTTGGACATGATGAGATCTGCTTCTTAGTAAAGGGAGACATCCGCCACCGAAACGTCAGATGCTGAGTCAGGCAAATTTATTAGGATTTTTACTTTAGAAGGGTGAATTGACAAAACCCAACGATGATTTCACTTATTTAAATATCGTTAAAAAAAATCACGTTCTGTCAATTTTAACTTCTTTCACAAAAATGACATTTCTAGTTAGAATAATAATGAAATTGAATGTTTTTATAAGAAGGAAAAATAACGGCCTACATTTCTATAACAATAAAAAATAAAATATTCAATTTATTCTGAATCAAAATTTTTTACTGTTATTTCTTTTATTTTATTTAAGGTCTTTTTCGGCATCGAAGGCCATTTAGACCTCCTCTCCTCTACTTATTTCAATTGGATTGAAATAAATTTTTGTCGCATGAGATGGGATGCGAACCCTTGATCCCCAGCCAAGAGACAGAAACTCTACCACTGAGCTTTGACTTTACTGTTATTTAAAATTTATTGTTTTGGCAACTATCTTTCCTATGAAGTACAAGAGTAAAGTGCGGTTTGGGTGATTTTATTTAAAAGCTTATTTGCGCGTCTCAAGAGGGTACATAACTTAAATATAAAATTTCAACTTCGTAGCTTATTTTCTTCTTGACCACACACCTGGACCTACTTTTCTGGTCTCAGAGAGTCTCCATCATTATCTCGACATCGAATTTTCGAAATGAATAATTCTATATTAACATATATAGGTAAGAGAAAGTAATAGCCGGGCTCAAAGGATTTTTTTTTTTAATCTAAAACTTTCCATATATTTCAGATCCTGGCAATCGTCTCAAATGTTTTATTATAACCTTTATTGCTAGGGTTATTTTATAATATTCCTCTTTCAAAGAACTGAATTTGTTAATTAAAAAAAAAAAATCAAGCCTCTCAAAAGTAAATCCCAGGACCGCCTGTCAGCCACACCCTTGCCTGGGAATTTTTAAAAATGATACAAAGTTTTCCATAAAATATATTTTAAGTAATTTAAGAAGTTGGGTAAAGGGGGAAGCAAGGAGGGAATGACTTATTCTGTCACAGATATTGTTGTCAAAATCGACCTTTTGCGGGCGTGGTAGAGGGGTAGTTTTGACGTCATAGATATTGCTAGAAACGCCCACTTTGGAATAAAAATAAGCATCCTTTAAGACTCCCAGTTTAATTTTTTAGTAGCCTTTTAAAAGCCAAATATGGATGAAGATTTAGAAAAAATAATTACTCAAATCGAAAGCTTTTAACAATTTAGAAAAATATTATAAATGCCAGGACACCTTTTCTCAGGGTGTGAAGAGGGTTGAGGTTTACTTCTTATTTAAAACAATTCAAATAAGTAAGTAAATTTTGATTTAGAATGTTTTATTCATCAAAATCACACCTTAACCTTTTCAGACCCGTTCTAAATGCAGAAAAAAGAATACCATTAAACATTTATGTACATTGAACTATAAAATTATAAATGAATTTATTTATAAATACAGGTTATTAGACGAAGTAATAAAGACAAAGTAAACACTATTAAAACTATATTATTTAGATAATTGAGAGTAAAAAACTTTAATAGCTTTAATATATTTTCTTGGTCATCATCATTTGATAGTCATTTAGATCTTATGTTTATTTAGTTATCGAAATCTTTTTATTCTCTATTAAGATTTTTGACAATTATTTAGCTTTAAGCTGGGTTTGACCTAATCCGCTCAAGTATTGGAAAGCAATTAAATAATATCTGATGAGTTGTTTTGAAGGATGTTGCTCCCCGCATAATATCCTTCATTAAATGAACAGAAATCAGGAAGTGACAAGGGAGTGAACCACGGGGGTGGCACATAAATGGGCTGTAGGACAGGAGCGGCAGCGACCGAAACGTTCGCTAATGACGTCAGCAGCCGGGCTTGCTCTATAAATTGTTTGTTCATTCATCGTGCGCCAGGAACAGCTGACTGCGCGATCAATAGACGAGATGTTCTCGCTCTCTGTCCCACTATCCCGGAGTCCTTGTGCAGAGGACATCATCCCCCGGGAACCCCCTAGTTCTCTCCTCATCGACCTGCCAGAGAGATAGAGACCCACCCTGTTCTCTGTTGCCAACATGGACTTCCGCGTAGCTCTTCTCGCTAACCTGCGCCTCTGCCCTTTTCCTTGATCGTCTTCTTCCTTTCCTTCTTCGTATTCGTCTATCGATGCTTCTTTGTAGCGCTCATAAATACTGGGTGTGTCTTCTTCTTCATCTCCTTTAACTTCTTCTTTTTTTTTTTTCGTTCCCCTTCTCCGTCTTAAAATTTACTTATTTAATAAGGCAATTTGCAAAAATTACATCGGCATTTTAAATTTAATTGAATCTTTAAACTTATCGATGTTGATCATAAATTTTAAAAATAGAATGTTTTTTTTTTTGTCAAAAGTTTCAATAAAATTAAAAAGAACTTTAACTTTAATGCATATTAATTAATCTATATAAATAAATTTATAATTCTGTATTAAAATGTTTAAATTTATGAAGGAAGGAAATAAAATGTCGACTTGAGATGAATTTTAATTTAAAAAGAAAAAAAAACGATGGATCTAATTCAAAAAATAAAATTTTGCAAAAATGTTTTCTTGCCCATTTTACTATTTCACCAATTTAAAAAAAACCAATCAAATAGAAATTGTAGAGAAATATTGTCATGGTTTAGAGACCAACCCAACAAAATAATTTTCCATTTTAGGGTTCAGAATTTTTGGAATGAGAAACAAGAATCTTACTTACTCCGGGACAGGGATCGGATGCTTATTACAAAATTTAACAATTTTAATATTTTTTTTAAGTAGCGCCTGTAGCCTGTAGGTAGGGCAACCCACCATACGGTATATAATTTAGATTGAGATTAAAAATAATTTGGATTTTAATCCAATCTTTAGTAAAATATCATAAATGAATAAAAATTATTAATTGATTAGTTGAATAAACTAGTCGCACCACCCGCCTTCGCTCAACTTAGCTAGACCAACGGTTCCCAACCTTTTTTGATGTGCGGCCCATTTTTGCCGTAAAAAAAACGCTGAGGCCCATACTAGGGTATACTGGGTATAAATGTATGCGTGTATGTGTAAGTAAAATGGGTTGGTACAAAATTAGTTAAAAAAAAAATGATTTTATTGCATTTACTTTGTATTAAGAACCAAAAGCAATCTTAAAAACTATGGGTCAGGTTTGAAAAAAGTCAATTTTTGATGAAAACTGGATTTTTGAAGGATACTGGATAGCCTTAAATCGCACTAAACCTTCAGTTTATCTTTGTATTATTTTTCAAGAAAACTAAAGTTGAAAAAGCTCTTTTATTTTTATTATTATAAATTTTTAGATTTGACTAAACACTAAACTACTATTTGTTAAATATAATTTTATATAATCCTACAGAAAAATAAGATTGACAAATAAATATGAAATGAAAAAGAAATATGAACAGATTTATGCTGAGGAACTTTGACAGATGATACAATTTAATCTATCCCTATTCGTTCTATTAATTATGTATTATTTGAGCTAATTTTAAGCAATAAAAGATTCTAAATAATAAATTTCTAGTTTTATTGTAATTTGAAATTAATTCTGTCCCTTGTGGGAATGCTTAAAGTTTTAGGAAAATCTTGAAAATTCTCAAAGTTCAAAGGCGATGGAAAAAATATGACCTCTATGGATAATCGTCCACTCTAATTAATTTGAATACAAATCAATTGGAATAAATAGGGACAGGGAAGCGCAAAAGTCGTTTTTGAAAATTTCAAAAAACTTTTCTTTTTGTGAGATCAGTGAAGAAAATCTGGAAAAGTCTCAAAATTGACAAAAGTCGAAAGACTTTTTTTCCGCTCTCTAATTATAAGTAATAATTTTTATCTTTCATTAGACGTCCGCGGCCCAGTTCCAATCAGCCCGCGGCCCATGGGTAGGGAACCGCTGAGCTAGACGCTAAGTAGCCAGGAGGGTAAAAGTCTCTCTTATACAACACACACAGGTTCTTTAATCATATATCGTACCCCCTCTTACTTATCTCAAAAAATTTAATTAGTAATTTTTAAAAATTTCCATTTGAGGTTTAACTATTTATTTATTATATTATTATTTTTTTTATTTAAGGTCTTTTTCGGCATCTATAGCCATTTATACCCCGTCCCTATTTATTTAAATTGATTGGTAGCCAATTCAATTTAAATAATTTTTGTTGCATGGGAAGGGATGCGAACCCGCGACCCTTTATTATATTATTAGAAATTAGCTTTGAATTTTTCATATGGAGAGATATTTGATTTCCATTCTTTTTATGGGAAAATTTTCAATTTCTATATTTTTTGAGCCTGTCCAAATTCTTATTAATTACACCCGAGTATTTTAGTAACTAGTCTACATATTTTCAAATAGTAAATTGAATTTTAAATTATTCCATTGAAAGATGGATTTCAATGTTTTTAAAATGCTTAAAAAATGCAAATTCTATATTAAAATCTTGTCAATTAAGGACCCAAAAAGTCAAAATTTGTGCCACTAAAGTATTCAGCGATCGGTATTAATAATAAATAAGTTTTTTTTTAAATTTATTAGATAGGAGTGTATTGGAACAACAAATCAAAGTGGTCAAGAAAATCAATAGGTCTACTTTATAAATAATACTTTGTTATTATTTATTATTTATTCCAACAGTACTTTCATACTTTGTCAGATTTTCCAGGAGCAATGAGCAAAAGAGAAGATAGCGGAAATAAAAAAAAAATGTTAAACTACGGTCTCTATTCAATTAAATATCAACTCCCAAAAAAAAAAAAAACATTTTTTATTTCTTTAATCCTATTTATTTAGTGCTCTTTACTGGCTACCCAGAGCTCGCTTTGCTCATCCTGGGAAGCTAATCTCACTTTCGGGCTATAGGCCTACTTATAATTATAATTATATGAAAGTTTTATATATTAAAAGTTTTTCTGGCAATTATTAAATTTTAGTATTTTTTTTTTTTTTTATTGTTCACACTAAACTCAATAAGAGACCGACGGATGAACAGAGAAACGCATATCAGGTTTTTTTTTTTAACTTCCAAAGAAAATTAAATTAGTTACAGGCTTGGAGAGAAGCTGATTCGGTTAAACTAAAAGACTTCAATAGAATTAATTAAAATTGAATCTAAACTTAAACGACTAGAGCTCAACGCCTTTAAACACAATAAAATATTCTTTCTCAATTGCTAATATTTTCATTTAAATATTTGAAATTGATGAAAGCGAATTTGCTTAAATATATACGCTGACAAAATTAGTACACCAAGCCAGAAATTAAAAAGTGAATAAATACTAAGAGAACTCAATTTGAAAAACCATTAATGGATTGGATATTTTGGCGGCCTACCTTCCAGTAACAAACACTAACTAACCCATGACTGCAATGAATTCAATTAAAGAATGAATTACTTTTTGAGACAAAAACCTTTTTTTTGAGATATTGACCTTGTCCTATTATTCGATACCTTACATGTTCAATTTGTAAGTTTTAAGAGATAAAAATATGAAATAAAATTTATAATAAATTATAAAATTAAATTGACTTTTTGAAAAAAATTTCGTCTGAATCAGCATATGAATAATAAATTATAATTATGAGCTGTTTATTTTGAAAATGTTGTAGGTTTAAATTATTTGGGTAGGTTTAAATTATTTTTAACTATAAAAGTGAATAGTATTTTCTTTTTATTATTCAACTGAAATATTATCCCTTTAATTAATGATTACTATATTCAAGAGCGGATACAGGGGAAGGGGTAATTACCCCCCCCCCCGAGATTTGAAAAAAAAAAATTTTTTTTCGAAAAAAAAAATTTTATTTTGAATGTAAAATTTTAAAAATTAATACTTAAAAATTTGATTTGTATTTATATTCTGGCAAACAAGTACAGAATGCGCTTTTAAATTACCGAAATTAAGAAAAAAATGTGTGCTGTGCGACCAGTCACTCCAGATTACCCCCCCCCCCCCGAGAAACACCTCTGGATCCGCTCTTGACTATAATTCATTAATTTTGAAAGTGAGGCAAGTCGATTTAGGAAAAATTTATTTTTTCCAGCACTATAAACCCCAATGGATTATAAATTTACATTATAAAATACAAAACATATCTGCTTACCAATTTTTAAATTTATTAAAATTCAAACTTTTCAATAACAAAATAAGGGTTTGCACCTTTCAAAATAATCAGCTCATATTATAATGTTTTCCATAAAATTTATAATTATTATAAAAAATAGACTTATTTATGAACGATAGGATTTAATTCTAGTTATCGATCTAGTAAATCAGAGTCTATTTGAACGTTTATTTCCCCATGTTCAGAAAAAACTTGATTTAAATAAAATATATATATCTGAGATATAACACTTAATTCTTTCTTCTTCCTGTTCTAAATTAGCCTTAATAAAAAATACATTCACTTAATTAAAAAATTAAAAATGTATAACATGTATTTAAATAAATAAGAGATTATAATCTTTTTTTTTTTTTTTGTTCTTCCTACAAGAGAAGTAATATGAAGAAGAAATAAATGAGGAAATTTTAAATAAAGGAATTAATTTAACTCCTGATTGATCTCGGTTAATTAAATATCCATATTTAGGGCTATATATTGTATTTAATAAAAAAACGGGCTTTATTTCTACCGTCAAATTTAGTTTTTTTAAAAAGAAAACCTTGGGCCCAAGTAAGCAAGTGGCTGGCGCTCCTCGTCAGCCCTGCGTACTGAATACTTAATATTCTAAAATTGATGATTTCTCTTTATTATTTGATCACGTTTTAATTTTAAATCCCATGTAACTTTTTTGGTTGAGTTTTATGTAAACATCAAAAGAAGGAAGTATTTAAAGGCTTGGTTACACACGTAGACGATGTTTCTTATTATTTTTTTTTTTAAACAAAATGAATTCGAAGAAAATTTTTTCAACGCCATATTAACAAAATTAAAAACAACTTCCTTTTATAAATATTTCCTTTTTTAGTATTTTGCTTTTAAAATGTAAACATGATTTAAAAAGGCAGTGCGGTCCATGTCCCTATCGAGTTTCATCAAAATTTTTTTTAATCACCTTAGAATATGACTATACTGATTTCTAATTTTCGCTTTTTAGTTCATATGTTAACATTTTTATTCATTATCAAAACCTTCATACAATATAGCTGAATACAATAATACCATAACTCAAAAATTCTTAAATTGGCTTCACATTGACTATATTTTAATGGAAAATTTATTTTTTTAAGCTCACTTGGCACGTTAAAAAACATCTTTTAGTGTAATAATTTAAATAAATTAAGTAATTAATCACAAAATTCAGTTTAATCTTTAGAGTAAAATAATAAATATTATTTGTTAATAAATTATTTCACTGAAAGATCTGTACATAGGCTACTATAAAAAAATACTATAGAAATTTAAATAAGGCCAAAATAATTAATCTTTAATAATAAATTTTAATTTTCACATAGGCACCGCGAATTTTTTTTTTTTTTATTATTTTGCGTTTTTTTTCCTTTGTGCATCATTCAGCAAGGATAATTTTTTTCAAATATAAAAAAATAATAGGAGGCTTATGACTAGAAAATAATTTTTTAATTTAATATAAGTTATTTCTTACAGAATAAATTTGCAATAAATAATAAAATATCAGACAAGAGATGTACCATAATTGATAAACTGAGATATACGATGGAAAAAAATATTAATATCTCTACACGTATCTTCTTAGTTTTCTTATATTAATGGTTTTTAATCATTTAAAAAAATCTTTGCATTGTTTTTAAATACGAATTAGATGAAGTGACGTAGATATAATAAGCAAATTAATAATTTGCAAAAATGAAGTTTAATGAACAAACAGTCTCCCTAACTTCGTTGGGTTCTCTCCTTTAAATAATAATCTTATGATGTGGATTTGATATTTTTGTGTATGTAATTTTCCCTCTCTCTGTGTACGTTTATTTATGAAACTAAGTAGCTTATAATTGGATATTATTGTTATTTTCAAAGAAGTTATAGATTTTGTATATTTAAAAAAAAAAACCATTTGTTTGTATTTCTGTCAGAGTTTTTTTCTTATGACAATAAATAAATAAATAGTAATTAAAAATAAAAATTGCTTACCAAAAGACGTGAAAGCTCCAGCGCGGAGACAGCGTCGTTCGAAGCCCTCCTCGGGGACACTGAGAGCCCAGAGGTGAGAAGCATTCGACTGGCGCAGGTGGCGCTGCAGGTCCTGGCAGGTCTGAAAATAGAGTACAATTAATATTATTATATTATATTCTTAGAAAGTATACTCAGATATGAAAAAGGAACTCATAAATGAATTGAAGTTTACTATTAGATAAAAAAAAAATTAAAAAGTAAAAATATATAAAGATTAATATAATTAAAATTTTAATTGAAAGGCTAAAATTAACAAAAAGCAATGAAGTTGGAAAACTTTCCCGACTAATGATTTGTCGATATAGGCTCAGAGACTGACTAGTTGAACATAGCTGAACTCCTATCTTTTATATGAAGTACAAGAGTAAAGTAGCCTTTAAACAAGTTTGAGAGCAAAATGAGAATATACATTTTAAAGAGTCTATAAAAGATAATTAATTCTTGAATTTTAATCAAAATCGTTAGAGCGAATTTTAAGAAAACTGAAAAAGTACATCAGTAAACTACTAGTACTTATGAAAGGTAAAATACACTAGGTTATGTGTTTCAAGGTTTTTTATTAATTAAAATTAACACTTAATACGTATTTCGACATTACTGTCATCATAAGAAGTAGTTTTCTAAAATGAATACATCATGAGGTTATCTACATTAAATACATCATAAAAACATGTATTTAATTATTTTAGGTAGCAGCAGCTTAAAGCAGCTTAAAATAATTATTTTCTCGTCTACAAAATATAAAAAAATATCATAAAAAGCATGTATTTAATGTAGATAACCTCATGATGTATTCATTTTAGAAAACCACTTCTGATGATGGCAGTAATGTCGAAATACGTATTAAGTATTAATTTTAATTAATAAAAAACCTTGAAACACATAACCTAGTGTATTTTACCTTTCATATATACATAATGTTTCAACTAGAGCCTACGGTAGAAAGTTTAAATCTAGTACTAGTACTTGTTGACCAATTTTGTTTGTATCTCAATTTATTCATGCTTAAAATTGAACATACACAGACACACAGAGAGAGAATGGACCATGTCGCGAAAACCATTTTTTTTTGATTCAGGGGACCTCAAAACGTGTAGGCCTATATCCATCAAAATCTCGACATCGAATTTTTGACATGAATCCAATACTTTCTATATATATAGAGGAGAAGGTCCAAATTTCGGCTACTGTTTACTTTTTGTGTTATAACTTTTGTTAGAATGAATATTATTAACTCTAACCATGATAAAATTGTACATTCAAAGGTTTTCTTTCGATAAACTAAGTTAAAAGCTTTAAAATACCTTTAATTTTATTTTTTTTTATCACTTAAAAAAATATTCAAAATCACAAATTTTTGAGATGTGGTCTAAATTTGGGCTAGGCCAAAATAAAGTAGAATAAAACAATAAAATATGTACAAATATTTAACTCAAGATCAAGGGCGGATCCAGAGGTGTTTCTCGGGGGGAGGGGGGGGGGGGGGGTAATCTGGTGTGACTGGTCGCACAACACACAATTTTTTCTTAATTTCGGTAATTTAAAGGCATATTCTATACTTGTTTGCCAGAATATAAATACAAATCAAATTTTTAAGTATTAATTTTTAAAATTTTACATTAAAAATACATTTTTTTTAGAAAAAAAGTATTTTTTCAAATTTCGGGGGGGGGGGTAATTACCCCCTTTACCCCCCTGTATCCGCCCTTGCTCAAGATGTATTTATTATATTCAGATAATTGTATATATAATGAGCAAGTGCCTCTTTGTATGGGGTGCCAGTAATGAGTCAAGACCTTACGGCTTTACGTCCTTTGTTTGTTTTTTCCTAGTAGCCCGAATTTAGACCTTCACTATGGCGTCGATTTGAGATTAATAAAAAATTCTACAGTCGGTTGAGAGCTTGGAATTATATCGATTATGGTACCTTAGGGTATCTTTAACCCAACTATTTATGGAGAATAATATATTCAAAGTTTTAGACTATTCAGTAAATTAAAAAATGCATACCTGTAAAAGTTTTCAATTGTCGAAAATCAAAAAAATTGCCACCACTCAAACAACTGTCATTGAATTGCGCAGCTTCTTCAACCATGCAATGGGCGTTCCCTGAGAAGTTGTTTCATACTATCGCGGCTACATTGCAGCATCTCCTTATACTGATTACAGTACTAGCCAGAATTTGGACCCTAGCCGAAATTTGGACCTTCTCCTCTATATATATATAGGTAAGAGAAAGTAAAAATGATAGAACTTTATTATATTAAATATTGATATTAATGTAACTGTGCGTGTAGATAATCGAATTTTTTTTTTTTTATATAAAGAAATGATCTTTTAAGAAGGACATCCGGACATTTGAGAATGATTTAAATAGATTTAAATCTCATGTTAATATTTTCTAAGAGATGCGGGCGCCTGCTGGGCTGGCTTATGTGATTCCCATCTAAATTATATGGAGCCTGGCCTATATATGTATGAGGAAGGGCGCTTGGAAATCTCCGTAGAATAATTCATAAAAACGTTACGGTTACGATAATTCTGATGAATATTCGCATTTGCATTTGAGAACCGCACACGAGCGTTCGCGTTGAGCGCCGCATTAAATTCTCACCCCCGCAAAACATCAACTTTTATTATTATTATTATTATATTTTTTTTTTCCTTTAGCTTCACGATTTTGAAACGAGAACATGCGCTTAAGCAAATCTCTATAGAAATCGATTAACTTTTTAAACTTTTAGATACATCGTAACTAGAAACGCTTCTTGATTTCCATTTTAACTAATGTCAGTAATAAATTATCATCACTAATAATTTAACAAGAAATTCTCCGTCTTGCTAGATAATTTACGTACCATTCATTCTCAATCATTCTGTCAAAAAATTGAAATTTATAAAACTTTAATGACTCTATCCTGCGAAAAGAAGTTTTTTTTTTTTTTAACTCTGCCCATCAAAAGAAGAGGAAACCATCCCTTTGGGAGATTGTTTAGCGTTATAAATTAATTTATAAAAAAATAATCAATCGATCGTCACGCCAGTAACGTATTTACTTAGCCTGTATTATATTAATCTTAGTATACATACACTCTATTTAGCTGTCGTCAGCATCTTTATTACATTTTGGCATCTTTGTCAAAACCGCCCTATTCTCTAAATGTTTAATATTTTACTGACGATATTTGACTCTAATTGGAGTCGTCAGAATTAAGCCTTGAGCATAAAACTTATTCAAACATCACACTGTGCATTTTAATGATTTCTCTTTCTCTCTTTGTAATATCTTAGAATGTCGACTTCTCTCTTTGTTTATTAACGCCAAAACCATATGCACATGAAATGGATGCACTCGAAAACCGGGAGTGCAAATTAGTAATACTGCAAATGAATATAGATCAAAGACTGGAAGGTTGATCTTACAGTCGGTTGCAAATTGGCATTCGTGATCACTCAGTCCGAAAACGGTATCAGGTCATATATCTAGCATTGATCGGATATACTGACTATATTTATATATAAGGAGTGAAGACCAAACGGGAAACGTGCTGTAAAAATGAGTTGTTTTTTTTTTTTACTTTTTTTTTTTTTTTAATTCAAGTCCGCGAGCGTTCGTCGAGAACGGGTTCGAACACGAACCGAACGAATCGAAAAGAACACGTTCTTTCCCACACAACCCAAGAAGCACACACCAGGTGAATGATACCGATACAATTACGTCCCAGCCCTAAATCAAGGCGGACAAAAGAAGTGCAACATACAAACGCACTTGAAGCAGCTACCAAACAGCTGGGGAAGAAGAAGAAGATGAAAAAAGTGAACCACAAATACAATCACGATCAATAAATATAGCTTATGATGCAAGTTTTTTTTTTTTTTTTTTTTTTTTTGAAAGGAATCCCCTTTTTTTTTAAATCATCCCAAATAAATCCTATTTTGATCGTGATTGAATTTTGCTACAAAATCAAGATGAAAAACAACATGTGCGAGAGGACGAATCCCGTTATCTCAGACCAAAAAACAAATCGAGAAAAAAAAAAAACTTGGTTCGTAATCCCAAATATAGCCTAATAGGATGCGTTTAGGAATTAGAGTTTTATGAACTGGCAGAATGCAGGCTCGAGTAATAAGCTCCTATACATAAAACGTTTTTATGAATATCTATTCTTTATATTATATATTATATATATAAAAAGCAATTTTATGATAGAATATTATTTAATATGCTTTTTTTTAATGATTCAAGTAATTTAAATTCATTTAATTCATACGTAGAATAAAATTCCTGTCACATCGTTAGCCTACTAATTAATTTCCTTTTTAAAAAACTTTAAAGCTCAATAAAAAAAAAAATGTATTTTTAATATTTTAATTAATTAGAAAATTTAAAAGACAAAGTTATTAACAATAAAAACTGGTGTGACTGGTCGCACAGCACACGACTTTCTCTAAACCTTGGTAAGAGAAAGTTGCGTTCTGTGCGACCAGTCACACCAGATTTTTTGTGTCGAGATATATTTAGTTTCCAACAATATGGTACATTTTAATTCAAGATGTAACATTTATATTCATGGGAAAATATGTTTCCATGGAAACGATTTCTCCTATCTTTCCCATGAAGCACAAGAGTAAAGAGTGCTTCATACGATTTTAAGGGCAAAATGAAAATATACATTTTAAAGAGCATTTAAAAAATAATTGATTTATGAATTTTAAACAAAATCGTTTGAGCGAATTTTGAGAAAATCGAAAAAAACTGAAAAAGTACATCAGTAAAGAACTAGTACTCTTTGGCCGATTTTGTTCAAAAGCTTCGTGTCACGTCCCAGGTGGTCCCCGCTTCTAGCTCTTTTTGTTCTTGAGATATTTTGTTCACAGACAGACAGACCATGTCGCGAAACCCACTTTTTTGGATTCAGGGGACCTCAAAACGTGAAGATCCATCAAAATCTCGACATCGAATTTTTGAAATGAATCCAATACTTTCTCTCTATATATATCTATATATTACTTATTTACATAGATAAGAGAAAGTAATAATTATTTGATTTTTTTAGACTAATAAAAAATTGACATTAACCATAACGAAAGCGCCGTCCTTGTCGAGTTTATTTCTAATGAGATCAGTGGCGTACCGAGGGGGGGGCGAGGGGGGCGGTCCGCCCCAGGCCCCGAGCCGGCATAGGCCCCCATATATTTATAAAAAAAAAATTTAATGAAAATTTCCCTTTGAGAGGCCCCGGGGCCCTCAGGGCTCAAGTAAAAATGGGAAAATTTAGATGAAAAAAAGAAAATTTAATGAAAATTTCCCTTTGAGAGGCCCCGGGGCCCTTAGGGCTCAAGTAAAAATGGAAAAATTTAGATAAAAAAAACAAAATTTAATGAAAATTTCTCTTTGAGAGGCCCCGGGGCCCTTAGGGCTCAAGTAAAAATGGAAAAATTTAGATAAAAAAAACAAAATTTAATGAAAATTTCCCTTTGAGAGGCCCCGGGGCCTTCAGGGCTCAAGTAAAAACAAAATTTAATGAAAATTTCCCTTTGAGAGGCCCCGGGGCCCTCAGGGCTCAAGTAAAAATGGAAAAATTTAGATAAAAAAAGAAAATTTAATGAAAATTTCCCTTTGAGAGGCCCCGGGGCCCTCAAGGCTCAAGTAAAAACAAAATTGAATGAAAATTTCTCTTTGAGAGGCCCCGGGGCCCTCAAGGCTCAAGTAAAAACAAAATTTAATGAAAATTTCTCTTTGAGAGGCCCCGGGGCCCTCAGGGCTCAAGTAAAAACAAAATTTAATCAAAATTTCCCTTTGAGAGGCCCCGGGGCCCTTGGGGTTCAGGGATATACGGTATTTTAAAAATATTTTTGTGTATGGAGGAGAAGGATATTTAAAGATGAGCACTCCCCCCAAAAAAAAAAATTCAATATAAGGCCCCCGCTTCTAGTGCCCCCCAGGCCCCCAACAGCCTCGGTACGCCTCTGAATGAGATGTTTATAATTTAAAAGTATAAAATTGTACATTTGACATAAGATGAGAAAATTATCTTCGTTAAAGAAAATGAAATTGATTTAAAATGAAAATAATTATTATTTCCTTGTTTGTTTTAATTATCAAATGTTTTAATGAGATTGAAAGTTCTTTGCTATTTTATTTACATTTAAAGTAATTTTATTACATTTCATTAATATTAACGATGATATAATTTAAAATGAATTTATAATCATTAATTAAAAATGTCCTTTTGATAATCTCCAAGTAAATACTAAAACGCTGTTGTAATACAATAATTTTAATAAATAAAAAAAAAAGATAAATTGCCTTATTCAGAGGGACAAAAGAATAAAATAAAATTGATAAAATATTCACGTTTCTTTTTTTTTTGTCCTCTTTGAATTTAATTCACGTTTCAGGGATTGGGCCTCAAAACTGCACATCCTGGGATTTTTTAAAGGGACTTCATTTTTATTTCCTTCTGCTAGAATAAAAATCATAAAAGGAAGTCTCTCTATATATTATACATATTATATATATTTAATAGGGATAAAAAGGGCAATGTATAAAAAATCTAAAGAACATCAAACAACGGGAATTAAACTCCGCAGAAAATTAAAAAAGTAATTATGGACAAAGATTTAGTTGCCCTTAGCACCTAAGTTCCAAAATTGGCCACGCGATTCATAGATGGCGCTGAGCTACGAATGCTTCCACAACAGTAAAGTGTACTTTAAACAATTTCCACGAAAAATTTCACCGATATTCTTTCTAAAGAGCATCTAAAAAATAGATGATTTATGAATTTTAATCAAAATCGTTGAAGCGAATTTTGAAAAAATCGAAAAAAAAAAAAAACAGCAAAAGTACATCAGTAAAGTACTAGTAATTTTTGGCCGATTTTGTTCAAAAGCTTCTTTCCCCCCCCCCCCAGGGGGGAGGGGGGCTAACTCAAATGTAAAACTTCAAACTCCTAACTCTTTTTGTTCTTGAGATATTTTGTTCACTGACAAACACAGACAGACAGATTAATTTCGCGTTCTACTTTTTTGGATTCAGGGGTCTTCAAATCGTGTATATTCATCAAAATCTCGGCATTGAATTTTTTACAAGATCTCAAAACTTTATCTCTATATAGACCTATATTTCATATAGCCTATAGCAGTGGTTTCCAAACTTTATGTTACCAGGCCTCCCTTAAAAATAATTAATCTTATGGCGCCTCCCCCTCCTCCCCCCCCATTTTATAAAATAATACAAAAACAAAAATTTTTAATTCTAAAAAATATAAATTTATATGAAAATATTTTTTTATCTATTCTTATTTATATTAAAACTAGCAATCATTTGGAAAATTGATCCTGGGGGCCAATGTTCGCGCCTCCCCTTAGACTAGTCCGCGCCTCCCTAGGGAAGAGCGCCTCACAGTTTGGAAAACGCTGGTATAAGAGTATTTTATGGCTGATGGAATTTGTATTAGGAATGAAAGTTAGAAGATAACGCAACCAGAATTTTTTCTTTAAAAATATATTTTAACAGCTTACGTTTCGGCCTTGGTCAAAGCCTTCCTCGGATGACCACTAACAGCTCCGAGGATGGCTTTGACCAAAACCGAAACGTGAGCTGTTAAAATATATTTTTAAAGAAAAAATTCTGGCTTCGTTTTTTTTAACTTTCATTACTGAAGAAAAATATTTTTCTCAAATCCTATTTTTACGCCTTAGGGGGGTGTCTAACTTAAATATAAAATTTCAACCTCCTAGCTCAATTCCTTCATGCTTTAAATTGAACCCAAACAGACATACAGACAGACCATGTCGGGAAAATCATTTTATTGGATTCAGGGGACCTCAAAACGTGTATATCCTTCAAAATCTCGACATCAAATTTTTGACATGAATCCAATACTTTATATATGTATATTAATTTATACATATAGGTAAGAGAAAGTAAAAATTCAAATCCGAATTGGGATTAGTTAAATATACAAAAAGATGCGGTAACTCACCCCAGTAAAATTCTAAGTGGTCTAATCATATCTTACTTATCTACCTAATGAAAAAAATCCCTAGAAAATTCTTCAAGGGATTCGATGGGTTCCAAGTTAGCCAGTGTTATTATTATCTGTTTATGAGAGTTTCGAAATCTTTCAAAAATTAATTCCTCCCCAGTAATAAGAAATTTTAGAATAACATTAAAATGTTTCTACCCCACTATGCTATTTGCTAAATATTGAATATAAATTTTAACTCAAACGGAATGCATTTATTTTTTAGTAAAAGTATTAAAAAACATTAATATCTTTGTGCATTATAGGGGATGGGGCATTAACCCCTCTAGTTAATGTCTTCATACCTCCCCCCCCTTTAAGGAAATGCGAGCCTTCACCGCGTAATTACTCTCAAAATAATTTAAATAAATAAATAAATAATAAACTATTTTTTTTTTCAATGACACCTACACTCCCCCTCCCCCTTTCAACAGCTTATATCCTCCCTCTACCCTTGGTGAAATACAAAATATTTAATTTCATATTCAAAAGAATCGTTTTTGGCAGTCAAATTATTTGTTTCTATCATTTTTTTTTCAACGATAAAATGCATAATAATTACCTTTAATAAAACTCTCAAGAGGGTGTGCTGGTTGACGGTGAGGTCAGGGTGGGTTACACTATATTAATTATTCACTTTGATTCACTTTAAACACAAAAAAAGATCAACGCCTGCAGCCCGGCAACGCACTCGACTCGACTGAACGAGAAACGTGTCTCTCTCTCGGTATAGGAATAAATAGATGGACATAGCAATTCCCTTTTTATTAAAAGTAAAAAAATACCTTTTTGCTCTAATCTAACTATATTTAGAGCTGGAAAAAAATGTCAACAAGTGATTTAAAATATTCCAAAGCCTTTCTTAAATAATCAACCCTTCGTCCCCCCCCCCCCCTCATCAAAATAATAATCAACGTTATTTTTTGAATGTTTTCTATTTATTTGGCTTCGATTTAGCTAAAAAAAATTAAAAAAACATTTTTCAATTTTTCAACCCCTAATCCAATTTTTTTTTTTTTTTTTTTTTTAAACACATTTTATCCTATTCTCACACACTTTCAAACAGTCTTTTCAGCAACTTAGGCCATATAAGACTATTTACGATAACCGTTATTAAGAATATTTATATTATATGTTGGGGTCCACGCATTCTTATTTAAGCCATTTGAAATCCAATCTTAATAAATTAAATAATTAACAACCCTAAAACCCTGAAAAACTTCCCGCATTTGGGTTTTAAAAATAGTATAATTTTCTAGAATGGGTCTTTCTTTAGGCCAGTGGTTTCCAAACTTTGTTACAACGCCTCCCTTAAAAATATTTATTCGTATGACGTCCCTCCCCCCACCACCCATTTAATAAAATAATAAAAAAACAAAAATTTTTAATACTAAAAAATATAAATTTATATAAAAATATATTTTTTATTTATTCATATTTATTATTTTAATTAAAAACCGCAGTGGTACCGTCTCTACTGATGGTGCCACTGCGGCTCATCGAGTTTTTAATTAAGGAAAACCTCCGTCCCAGAATCTTCTAAATTTTATTATTTTATTTATAAAACTAGCAATCATTTGGAAAATTAATCTTGGTGGCCAATATTCACGCCTCCCCTTAGACTAGTCCGCGCCTCACAGTTTGGAAAACGCTGGCCTATAGGGTAAGAGAAATTAAAAATAGCTAAATACACAAGGATATTGATTTATGCTTTTTTTCTGATCTTCTAATTCATATTGCACCTGAAAGAAAAAGGTCCCTAGTGTTAAGTGTGGAGGGGGAAATTTCTAGAGGCTATATGCCTTCCCCTTTTCTTTTTATTATTTAGTTTCTTTATATGGGGTATATGGAAAATTCATTTTCACTTTTTTTTGGAGGTGAGGATTGCACCCCCTTCTCCCCTTCCTATTCTTCGGACCCTTGCTAATTTAAATATATAATTTAAAAAAAAGATTAAATTGTTCTAAATACTTTTTCAGTGGATATTTTTTTTATTTCATATTTTTTTCCCTTCTATGCTGCTGAACCCCATTTTGGGGTTTATGTTAATTAAATTATATTGTACTCGAATCTATGACAATGGAGGATTATGTCTCCTTGATCTATTAAACAAAGTTTAGGCCTATATATTGAATTTTAAATACTCAAAAATTTGTTGATATACTAAATTTTGTAAAATGATGGTAAACCTACTTTCTTTTTTTTTTTTTTTTTATAAAAACATTCACACTTTTTTCTCATTCACACTCACACACACATTCATACAGTCTTTTCGGCAACTGAGGCCATATAAGACTTTTTACGATATCCGTTATTAATAAATATACATATATGGGGTCCAGGCATTCTTATTTAAGCCATTTGGTATCCAATTGGCTTAAATAAAATCATCGGACTGCCTGGGGTCCGAACCCGCGACGTTTGGTATATGAGGTTAGCACGCTAACCTCTACGCCATGCCCCGAGGGCTACTTTCTTTTTAGAAATTCCATTTGGTTATTACAAACAGGGTTGTCATTTAGGGGAAGTTATTGCCCTACTCTCTCTCTCTCTCCTTTCAAAGATTTCTTTGTCCTCATTCAAAACAATCCCTCTTTTTTTTCTTTGTTGTCTTCTTTTATTTTACAAACCGTATTAGCCATTATCATTATAATATTAAGAGAGTGTTTATTTACAATCATAACAAAAATGGCAATGACAGACTGTCGAAGAACGATACACAAATAAAAAAGATAATTAAGGAAATAAAATATTGTAATTATCCTTCAGTTTTATTATTCATTAATCACGCATTTTTAGGGAGGTTATAAATATTTATCACATTTCTAAAAACTTAGGTAAATTAAAAAAAATATCTAAGTACATACATTTAAAGATTTTGGAAGGTTCCACCCCTGACCTTTCTCAGAACTAGCTTGTACAAAGGAAATTCTGTTTAACACCGCAACTCCAGTTTTGCCAGAGGGTATGCCTACGATATGTAATTCCCCATTTATTACATTATAAGGTAGAACCACGTATCTATACCGACTATTCGAAATTTACCAAAAAGTACCCAATGGATTTACAATTACTAAATTACTATTCTCCGTATTCTGTATATTACGAGAATTGCAAAATATTTCCTTTTAAATTAGATTTCATCATGAAGGGACTAATAAGTCTATTGAATCAATTAAAATGTTCAGAACTCTCATGATTCCTTTTGTTTATTACCTACACAAAAAGAAATTTCGAAATTTTTCAATAAAAAATTTACTCTAATTTAACAATTGTTTTATTATTTATTCATGTTTGAATAAGAACAAGTAGGCTATATTTCATTATGTAAAACAGTAGTTTAGAAAGGGGTTTAATTATTGTTGCTCGGGGCAGCAGAAAACAATTCCAGAACTATTCGATGTTGTTTATAAAATAGAAGATGTTTTTGTTTTTTTATCAAAGATCTATTTGAATCGCTTTTCCCAGGTTTTGTTTGCTGTAGGCCTTGACGATGTTGCTTCGGCAACTTTTCGTAAATCGGACTACTTACATGCGAGGCAGCCTATCAAATTTTATGGCCAGCTCGAAAAAAACAATGGTGATGGCGCCCTGGCTCTCTGTTTTTTAATAAACTCATAAATAAATTCATTTGGAAAGTCCTACTTATTTGACAAGCAAAAGTGGCATTGAAGGACGTATATTCATTTATTGACAATCTAAAAAAGTTATTTTTTTTTTTATTATTTTATATCAATAACTAACTGCTTGATCATTGTCGTTTAGCTTTATTTTTCTTAAAATGACATCGTTAAGGTCACGACATGCAACATAATAAAGCGTACATTAAAGTAAATGTTTTTTATGGGAACAATTTCTTGTCTTTATTTCCATTCAATGCAAGCCCTATATCGAAAAGAGAGAGACCACAATAACCTGACGGTATATTGATATCTATCGAGAAAAGATTTTCTTTAACGATAGCATAGATGCATTAAGCATCCACCCAAAGCAGGTTTCAAAAGAGCGAGAGAGAAGAAGGTAGATTCGTCCAACTTGTAAAAAGTGAACAAGGGTCGATATTGTGCGATGGTTCGAGAGTTTTCGATATCGATCTCTCGCGGTTTGATTGCCAGCTTCCATCTCTCTCTCTCTCTCCTTCGAATGGGCGCAAATGCGTCAGAGCTCGTTAACTCGCTCGCCAAGTTGATCGATAGCTTGTGTGCACTTGGCCTGGAACTTATTAGCCGGCGGATGCTCGTCTCTATTCGACACTTGGGATATTGCCGATCATATTTCATGTTCCCTTAAAAGGGAAAAAAAAAGTTATCGGGCTTGGGACGGCAACTCCGTAAAGAAAAACAACTTGGATAGTTAGAAAAGTTAGATACAGGCTTATTCGATTAAAATAATTACTAGCTAAGAGAAGGGTTCCTCCTCCTCCTCCTCTTTCTCCTTTTTTTTCTTAAATATTTTAGCCAAGTTTCCTTCTTTTCTTAACTGCTTATGGATTCCACCCACGTCCACTTCTAATTATCATAATGTTCTTTTTAGATAATCTCCAAAATTCTAATCCCGAAAAAAAAGGAATCTCATAATGGGAATTCTATTTTAGTTGAGTGAGATTTTAAAAATGATTCGTTATTTGAAATTGAACTTTCCTTACGATTACATTAACTTTACCTGCCCAACCTATGTTTGATGGGCAAAGTTAAAAATTTAAATAATAAAAAAATCAAAAATAGTTATTGATAAGTGTTATTTTCAAAAGGACTCAGTCCATAGCGATTCAAGAAAGAAGAAAGATTGTCTTTAACGATGGATGATGACCATTTCCTTTATTTTTATATAATTTCACGTTAAAATTTATTACAATTCGCTCAAAATTATTTCTCCGGGTTGTCTATTATAAATTTATGTGGACCATTTTATTATCTCTGCCGAATTTATACATTTTGATTGATAAGTTTTTGTTTTATTCTATTATCTTTCAAATAATGTGAGGAGTTTCAGTAACACGCTTAAAGGGACTATTCTGATAGCCTAACACGTCCCAAAATAAAATCAATCCAACCAAGGGTCATTTTTTAAAAAGAGTTTGAGAAAAAAAAAATCTCATAATAGAAATTCTATTTTATTTAGAGAGGATTCCAAAAATAATTCGTTTTACACGAGCGATAATTCGGAATTTCTCAATTTCCTCAAATGAAATTTTTCAAAGCTGTTCATTTGAAAGAAAAATTATTAAAACATTTCGGCGATCAAAGTAATATTCTCATTTTAATAATTAATAACTTGTTCTGAATTGACCTTGCTGTGGGAAAGAAGTATAGAAAGGTAACAAGACTAGAAAAATGTCCCTCGCTAGATATTTGTTGTATTTGTTATGGACTTAAATTGAAATTATGAATTAATATTTAAGGTATCTTCGGCATCACATTATAATTTGCAAAAATCTGTTGCAATTATAGAGAGAGAAACCCAAAAATGCTTTTTGACACAGAGACGTTATCAAAATCTTGAGTTAAAAGATTTAAGAATTCTGTAATTCTATTATTATATTTCACATACGAGAAATTAAAAATATATGCAAATAAGGTGAATTTTATTATTCCTTTTGACTTAATAAATTTGAAAATAATAAGAGATATATTTATTATTTTTCTTTCCAAAGATATGTGTAAAAACAAATTTTTTTTTATCAGAATCAACCACCGAAATGCAATGCCTCAATTATTATCAATAGTTTTCATTTTTTTATTCCAAAACTTAAATAAATAAATATTAATATGAAATAGAAACTACTTACCAAAGGTCGGGAGAATTTGCATGAGCCCAGTGACGGCGCTGGGGGGCTAGGGGGGCATTCGCCCCCCGGCAAGGACCTCTGCCCCCTGGATGCCCCCCCAGTCAGTTCGAAAACCAAATTAAAAAATTTCTAAAATTATTCACTTTTCCTTAAAAAATGTAATTTTTTAAGCTTTTTATTACAATGTAAAAAAGAAAGATTATTTTTTTTTAATTCTTTATTTTAATAAATAAATTTAGTTACTCTCAAGTTTTTGTCGAGTAAATATCTTTCTTTTGTGCCATTATAATGTCATCGAAATTAAAAAAATATCCGATAACTTTACCAATCGAATTGAAATAAATAGAGACGGGGTCTAAATAAATGGCCTTCGATGCCAAAAAAGACCTAAATTAAAAAAAAAAAAAAACTTTATTGAGCCCCAATCTAAAAAAAAATTTCTTCTTCGAGTAAAAGTGTAAATCCACCAGCTATGAATCAAGCTCAAGTGATTCAGAAGAAATTGATACTCATTTTGAGAAATTCTGCGCATAGCCAATATCTTTCAGAAAAATTCCTGGGTAAATCTGGATTTTAGTGTTCGGTTACGCGATCCTAAGTGGCCACCCCCCCTTTGAGCCGGGGCTAAACTAAACGCGCTTGGTCGCTAAACCAATTTCTGGGCTCTCATATTTCTCAGGAGATAGTGAGAAAGCCTGCCAACCAAAACTGAAAATACTGTATTTTCCTGTACGACATTCGGTAAGATTCAGTGTAGTGGCGGATTAATGCAATTTTGTCGGGGGGGGCGGATTTTTTTTTATTTAAGGACTTTGTCGGCATCTATGGCCATTTAGAACCCTTTCCTATTTATTTAAATTGATTGGTAAAAAATTCAATTGAAATTAAAGCTCTGAAATCATAATTTCTTTAGATTACTAGTTTTTATAACTTGTTGAATTTCTTCTCGGGGGGGGGGGCGATCGCCCCCCCTTTAATCCGCCCTTGGTTCAGTGCTTGTGGTGTGACATTTTTTAGATCCTCTTTAAAATGTATATTTTCCTTTTGCCCTTGGAATCTTTTGAAACACACTTTACTCTTGTATTTTATAGGAAAGATAGGAGAAATGGTTGCCATAATAACATTTTCTCATGTTTATAAATTTTACATCTTGAATTCTAATGTCAATACGCCTGGAAACCAATTAATATATTTCATAACGGTTATCGTCAGTTTTAAATGGCCTAAGTTGCCGAAAAGACTGAATGTGTGGATGCATGGGAGTGTGAATGAGAAAAAAGTGTGAATGTTTAAAAAAAAAAAAAAATGTTCCTTACTGTTGGAAACTAAATATAGGCCTATGTCGACTAGAGTCAGACCGAAACAAGATTTTCAGCCGAAACCGAATTTTGGCTTCAATTTTAGTTTCAACCGAAACCGTAACGGAAATCGAAAATTGTTTTAAACTTTTTCTTAAAATTTCCTATACAAAATTCATCTTTTTTTTTAGTAAAATTTCCATTGTTCCCTCTTGCGAAAATCATTTGATCTTTTTTTAAGTGCGAATTTCACTCGACGTTTTTTTTACTATACGAGCATCTTCCCATCTTTTCAAAGTCAGGTTTCGGGCAGGGCGAAGTTTCGGCTGAAATTTGACCGAATCCGAAACTTCTGTCGGTTCCTAAGGTCACACAAAAAAATGGTGCCACGAGTCACACCAGTTTTGTTTCTCTGTTGATGTAGCTTATATATTTATGACTGCCCCCCTGGTAATAAGTTTGCCCCTCTCCTGCCCCCCCACTGAGAATAAGCTAGCGCCGTCACTGCATGAGCCCAGCATAAATGACGACGCGTTGCGTCGCTCAAAACCCCACAACTAGCACAGCAAGCTAAAGGCGAGATGGCATTCGCCTGGAGCGGGTGGCTCAGCTAGTTCAGGCAGGTCTGGAAGTAAGATAAAATTTATGTTATTAAAAAATATTAGAAAATAATGTAAAAGGAGAAAAAAGAACTTAGAAATGAATTGAAGAAATAAAAATTAATTAAATGAATCACATTTGGTTGCCTAACTTCTGGGAGTCACTTTTTGTCATTCATTTATTCACTCTATAATAATAAATAATAAATAAATAATAATAATAATAATAATAATAATAATAAATAATAAAAAGAATTGACTTTATATAATTTTTATAACCTAATATTGTTTAGCAGCTTCGTGTCACGTGCCAGGAGGGTACTTAACCTAAATATAATATTTCAATCTCATTTTGTTCTTGAGATTGTTCACAGGCACACAGACAATGTCGCAAAAACTACTTTTTTGGATTCAGGGGACGTCAAAACGCGTATATCCATCAAAATCTCGACATCGTATTTTTGACATGAATCCAATACTTTCTCTTTACATATATATTACATATATTAATAGGTAAGAGAAAGTAATAAAGAATATTTAATATGAGTCAAAATTAAATTTAGAAAATGATAATTATAGTTTTTTTTTTTTTTTTTAATTTACAACAAAAGCTATAAAACATTTATAAAAAAAAAAAAAATATTTTCAATTAATTCTTTAATTGAATTTTTTGAAAATGAATAGAGTAATAAAATATATAAAATCATTCAGAGGTCAGAGTTACGTCGAAAATATAAAAGAGAAGTTCATTCCAAATTTAAATTATGTATTATTAAAAAATATTTCTATAAAATTTCTTCATAAAGATTTGATGTAATAATTTTAAGCCATTTGGATACAAAATGACTTAAATAAGAATGCCTGGACCCCTAATAGGTGTATTCATTAACAACAGTTATCGTAAAAATATTAAATAAGTTGCCGAAAAGACTGTGTGAATGGAAAAAACAATTTTAAGTACCCCTGCAGTTAAAATTAAAAAAATAAATCCTCAATAATAAACTCTAATCAAATATCTAACATAAGAAGACTAGAGGGGGGTTTGCTGACAAAAGAAAATGGGAGGGTAATCACTTGCTTACATAAGTAATTTTAAAAGAAAATAGCCTTATAAAAAAAGGTCTAACGAAAAAAAAATGGAATTCTTACATAAGGAGAGATGATTAATGATTTAGTTACTATTGCTGAGAGAGGAAGGATGGATTTAAAACAGACAAGAATTTGCTTACGTAATACTTGAATGGCCCATTTGAACAATGAATAAAATAAAGGTATTTTACCAAAATAATAATTCCGCTAGAAATAGTTTATTTTAATCTCTTAGATCATTAAGCTTAACAATCATATTAATTTATACAATATACTTTATATCAGTAGAGGAACTAAGTATAAACGGAAGTTTAACTTTTCTCTTCCTCTTTGAGATCTCTATCTTATAGAAGAATAATTAAATTCTCATTGGCTATCCAAGAGAAAATAATTTGTCTTGGAAAAAAAGAGAATCTTTTTAAAGTTGTGATTTTTTTTTGATTTTTTGTATTGGTAGCCAACCAATCCACTTGAAATAAATTAAATAAATTGTCGCATGAGACGGAATAAGAACCCGCAATCCTTGATATAAAAAGGCCACCACGCTACCACTAAACCAAGGCTCGAGTTGTGATTTTATAGATATATCAATAAATTCTAATATTGTTAGTAGCATTTTTTTTGTCTTTTTGGCATCTTAGACCACATAGACTTTAAAACTCATTGCCGAAAAGACTGTGTGAGTGTGAGTGTGAATGAAGAAAAAAGTGTGTTTTTAATAACATATTATCTCAAATGTTTTTTTCTCTTATATATCGGGTTTTGCAATCATGAATTTGTTCTTCAGTCTCAAAATAAACTTTCGGGTCAAGTTATAGAAGCCAGATAAATATTTTTTGCTTATTAAAATTAATAACTTTTTTATGCATTAAATTTTTTAAATATCGATTTTAACATTAAATGTTGGTTTATATTTTAATTAATAAATGATATATGAAAATGTATTTAAAAATAAAAAAAAGTCAGAGTTTATTCGAGCGACCACAAAACATTTAATTATTTATTTTCGTTAAAAATAAAATATTTTCATGATTAAAATAATTTAAAATTCTATGTATGTATATTAAATTCAAATTAAATATTAATAAATGTTTCTAATTATATAAATATTTTAGTATAACGTATGTATATAGTTTTTTTTTTTTTTCGACCTCGAGCTCGATAAATTCCGACTTCAACATATATTCATATTGCTCAGTAATGGGGTAATTTATAAAAAATTTATTAGTATAATTAAATTTTGAAATCAATATTTCTTGAAGGATTTTTTTTTTAAAATTGGATACTAAAAGAAAAATAACTTTTGATTTATTTGAAAAGAATGTTAAGAAGACTTGTGGTTTAGTAAGAGCTTATTTTCCACGCACCGATGACTAGCAGCCACAACCACACACACACAACCATGCCAACCAATTCTTATAAAAAGTTAATTTTTCATTATAGATCTTATAGTTGAATAATAAAATATTTTTTTTGTTAAACTGAGTTGTAAGCTTATTTAATATGCATGATTTATATTTATTTTATCATAAATAGGGCGGCACGGGTAAATTACCCTTTCTCTTTTGTAACATGAAGGAATTAGTCAGAATATTAACGAAAAAGTTTGCCATTTTGAAATAAATATTATATTTTTTCCTCTAAAGAAGAAATTTATTTAGTTAAAGATAATTAATTAATGCAATATATTTAAGTAATTGGTGGGTTGCCCTCGGGCCTTGGTGTAGTGCAGTGCTTCTTAAACTTTTTGAAGTCGCGGCCCCCTTGGAACCCAAGTCAATATTTTTGTTTGAATTTGCAAATATATTATCAATGAAATTTTAGAATTAGATATAATAGGCTTGAAATTTCAAGTATTTAAACTTATTATAACAATAATAATTTGTGAAATTTGAGATACTTCGCGGCCCCCCTTTCGGTTAATCCATGGCCTCCTAGGAGGTATCGGCCCAATACTTTGGTATAGTTGGTAGCTTGCTGGCCATTTGTACCAAGGGTCGCGGGTTCGCATTCCATCTCATGTGACATTTATTTCAATTGGATTGACTACCAATTAAATAAATAGAAACGGGGTCTAAATGGCCTTCGTTGCCGAAAAAATGAAATTTACTACCTTTATCTTTATCTTTTATAACTCTTAATTTAAATAAATATTTATCACTCAGAGCTGGAAACTCGCCACTAACCCATGAGAAATAAAGTGAGATTGTACCACTAGAACGGAAGAACTTGGGACTCGTGTTTTAGAGAGGCTCAAAATGCTTAGCTGTCGAAAATGTTATTTCAAAAGTTATTTCCCTTCGATTTGGTTGTTTAAACTCAAGCCTGTCGACTAATAGTGGCACCGACTATACTTTATTATATTGATTTTTATTAGTATCAGTATTGTTATTTTTCTTCTTCATAATAATAAATAAATTATTCCAGATATTAAATTAAAATAGTTTGAATTTTTAAATAATTTATTTATAATATTATATTATAATAATCAATTCTTAATAAATTTACATGAGGTGCAATCTGAATATTTTTTTAGATCCGATATAATAGGCTTGAAATTTCAGGATCTCTTAAAAACCAGTTTTATTATGAATTTTAAATATCTTAGATAATAATGAATTCTTTAGGATTGTGTCATTATTAAAAGCATTTTTTATTATATTATGCCGGAGATAAAAAAAAATCAAAGGAATTATTTAATTCAAAAAGGAAAAAAAAATAGAATTAATTCGTAAAAAAAAAAAAAACCCTGGGGATGCCAGCTAAAATTCTATTTCTCCGTCTACTCGGAAATTTAATTCTATTCTGTGAACTTAGACCAGCCGCTATATAAGGCATGTGTTGAAGCAATCGCTAATACATTATTAACAACGCCATTACCTTCTTTTATCGAAAGATCACAAGTCGCATAAAAGAGGGAGATTCGTGAGCGCGCGCGCCGAAGCCGCGTGCATTCATTCAGTATGCGCGATAAGGCTACATACTTTTTTTTATTTGATGTAAGATATAGACTACCTCTCTTCCTAGCGTGCGAAGTAGAGAAGACGTCGACAAGAAGAAGAGAATACGAAGGAAATTTAAAGGAGAGAGATAACGCAATGCAAGTTATGCTTGGAGACTTTGGGAAAAGATAAGAGCACAAGTTGGGAGAGACAAAAGACCCTTGCCAAGAAAAGGACGTGGGGAGGGAGAGTAAAGGGCTTAAGACTTCAAGATGAGGAGGACCGGCGCCATTTAGCCTAGCATAAATATGTAAATAGGAATACCATTTAGTTTTATACACGCATTTCAAATTAACAGTCTAATGCAAAGTTATTAACATCGCACATGTTAATAGAGACGGTATATTTCATGCCGGGAATTTTCTTCTTCGCTCGTAAATTCGGTAAATTAAAAAATATATTCAGGCTGCTGTTTCTGAGGCGGAGGTCTGCATGGCTGATTTATTTAAAACAAAAAAAATCAAACATTCACGCACGCATCTTTCTAGCGACAGAAGCGGAATGAATCCTGGGAATCCGGGCTTATAACTATACACCAAAAAAAAAATGGAGATTGATAAATCGCTAGTAATAATGATTGATTTGAATTTGATTGATTAAATTAGAACATATTACCATAAATCATTGGATGTGTCTTTAATCATTTCTCTCAACCCACCTGGAGGCGGAAAAAAAAAACTTTACATGATCGTTATCGATGTACTTGTAAAACGTAAACATGGAGAAATTAATTCCTGCGGATTGTTTGAGTTCCAATAGAGGTGAATCAATTCGCTATAAGCCCATCAAATAGGGTTGGCTCTACATTTAGAGAATTTCGAATATTCTATATATTGGATATAGAAAGTTGAAAGTCGTATGCACATATACGAGTTTAGAGAGAACTTTTTTTTTTCAAATGGCAAAGCATTCTGCATTTCTCATGGGATTGGAATTGCGTGGTCGGAGGATGCTGGACTCTGGACCGTCTGCTTTTTTGTGGCTCATAATATATATATGGATATTCAATATTTTTAAAGGCGACCACCTAAAAAACATTTTTATCTAAATGCATTTGGACAAGTACCACGCCCAGTCAACCCTCTATCTCTGAATTAAAGCAACATAAAAAAAAAGTTTTTTTTATTTTATATAAACAATAGATGAAAGTAAAACTTTTAATATTTTTCTATGAAGATTGTATTTTTTTTTTGTATAAAACTCAATTAAAAATTTCGAATGAATGAGTTTAGTAAAAATTGTAAAAATAATAAACCGAAAAAAAATTTAATAGGAAATGGAATCAATCAAATTGATTAAAGTTTTTTCAAGGGAGAAAGGGCAAAATTTTTAAAGATATTTTAATTATTTAAAATGTTAGACAGTTCCTTTTTATTTAGATATTTTTTATTATGATTGTCCTTTCTATCGAATCTATTTTTTCCCGACAGCAAACTTCGAAAAACACTTCCAAAAGATTAATTTTTTAATTAAATAATTTTCGAGATCTATATATTTGAATAAGACAGGGACGAATATAAGGGGGGGGGGGGAGAGGGCCGTGCCCCCCCCCCCCCCCGATATTTTCCAAATCTATATACATATATACGGGTATAAAGTTAACAGGGCGTAGCAAGGAGCCCCCCCCCCCCCGAAATTTAATTTGGTCTTCCTAAAAAAAAAGATAAAATGATTTCCATTGCAGGGAAATTAATTTTGCCGCCCTGCGGAAATATTTAGTTTCGTAAAAAAAAATTTCCGCAGGAAAATTTTTGAGTTCGTCCCCCCCCCCCTCTCCCTGAAAAAAATTTCTATATACGCCCCTGGAATAAGATATTAATATTCTATAATATAAATACCTTGCAAGTCATATAGATCTATTTAACAAATTTGTGAGCATGTTTATTTGTTGGTGAACAAATATGGCCCCCAGGAATCGAACCTAGGATCTCCAGCCTTTTTTGGGAATCGATGTACTCTTTGTATATGGTCACCGGAATTTGGCCCATCAACAAATAAACATACAAACTTGGTAGATAAATTTTTAATTTCAAATTATGAAATATCTTTAATTTCTTTAATTTTCATATAAAGAAGGATTGTAAAACATCACTTAATAAATTAAAATTTCACTTGATTTTTTTTTTCTTAAAAGTATCAAATTTCATATTTAATTTCCTTAATGCATTCCACATTTTCTTATGTAAAATACATTATTTTTTTTTTAATAATTTATATTCATTTCTTTTCATTTTTTAAATAGCTACAAACTCTGAAATAAAAATGCAATAAGTAATTGAAATAAACCAGTTTAATCGACCAGATGTTTATTGTTAATTAGTTTTTATTATTTTCATTTTCTTTTAAGGTGTTAGTAAAGAAACATTAAATAAATAACATATTAGAAGTGTATTTAGACATGGATAATTTGTGATTATACATTAATTAATAACATCACAGGCTGTTTTAGGGAGGCTTATAAATCTTTAATGGCATTCCATCTTCTCTCTAAGCATTGTTAATTATAAAGTGTATGGCACCGTCGGCCAGAAGTAGGATGTCATTCAGCAAGCAGACTTAATCTCCCAAACTTTAATTACATTTCAGACACTTGGCTAAGATCTATCGACATCATTATTTAGTTAACGTGCTATACTATCGCAAATGTCTGATTTACTATATGTGTTTTGCTAGATAGATTTCATAAAATCTCCCTTCACCAACTACACATTAATTATACATGAATGAATTGGAATAGGATTTCCTTGTTTTGTTTTGTGTTTGATTTATCTGATAACGAGTTTTTTTTTTTCACTTCACTATTTTTCAATTACGTTACGTATTTTTTTTTCATTATTTCTTAAAATAATAATGACTATTATTGCTTTTTCGCTTTAATTTTTCGGATATTATAAATTATTACATAATTAATTTCGATTTACGAATTCGAAAAGAATCCTCTTGAAAATATTCAAATTTTCCCCGTGGATCAATATTGAATTTCATTTTGATTAATAATTATTTTATATCCTAAAATCTAGTTGATGGAAATTTATTAAAAAAAAATGAATATATGAAAACTACAGTTGGCTTAAAAATTTGAATCGGATCCTTGGCTCCTACCTACATCAAGGAAAAAATTTTCTCGAGCCGTACATGAAATATTCTAATTCTAAAGATAGGTTAACATTCATTAGTGAATAATAATCTTTTATGAAATTATCAAAATAGAGATTTTTTCGGCCAACTTTATTTAATGAAAACAAAAGCGACGTTTCCTTCCTAGATTGAGATCATCTTCAGGCTTATTTAATAAAAAATTGAAATTTGTTTTTCAGCTTGAATAAAGTGGAAACAGCTTCAATAGTAATGATACTCCTGAAGCTATTGACACCTTATTCAACATGAAAATCATTAATTTTTAACTTTTTTTTAACAAGAAGCCTTGAAGATGGATTAATTTAGGATAGAAACGTCGCTTTCGTTTTCATTAAATAAAGTTGGCCGAAAAATAACCATTTTTTGTTAATTTTGAAAGAGCATCTAAAAAATAATTGATTTTTGAATTTTTTAATCAAAATCGTTAGAGCGAATTTTGAGAACACCGAAAAAAACTGAAAAAGTACATCAGTAAAGTACTAGTACTCTAAGGCCGATTTTGATTAAAAGCTTATTTTCACGTCTCCGGGAGGTACCTAACTTAAATATAAAATTTCAACCTCCTAGCTCAATTCCTTCATGCTTTAAATTGAACAGACACACAGACAGAGCATGTCGCGAAAACCACTTTTTTGAAAGAAAAAAAAAAAAAAATACAGGCTACTTTTTTGGACCTTGTAAATTACCTCTTCTCCAAACACTTTTCAATTAACTTAATCATTACTTCTATATAATTAACACCGAGGGTATCCTGTATATAAAGAGATCAGATTATTTTTAGTAAAAATGTCTTTTAAAATTAGAGACTCTCATATTCATTCAGGGGCGGACTAAAGCCTAGGCAACCTAGGTACGTGCCTAGGACCCGTAATTTTTGAAGCCCGAAAATTAGTTATTTAATTTTTATAATTAATTTTTTTATTTTTATTTAACAGAAAAACGTGATATTCATAATTATTGCTGAAACATATCCAAACCTCGCGCCTATCGAGCCTTTACTATGCACGTGTTTACAAAGTCAAAAATAGCTATTTAAAATCACTGTTTTCTGGTACTGTATGCTTTAAAACCAAACTACCAAACGCAAAGTATGTGTCATGAAAAATAGGCCCGGAATTTCAATGTTGCCTAAGTCCCGCCCCCGCTTTAGTCTTAGTCCGCCACTGTATTAATTGGTTTATGGCGAAATCATCGTCTGACTGTTCGAGCTTCTTTTAAAATGGGAAGCTAATAAAATTTCTTAATAAAAATATAATAATATGCAAATTTTTTAATTAATTAAGTTATTAAAGGAAAAATTGCTATCAACTTGGGTTTTGACCTCAAAAAATTGTTTGCTTAAATTACTTTCATATGTAAAATATATTCCTTATATTTTTTATAGAATCAAATAAAACTTTATTCAATTAGTTCCAAAAGGATGCCAAGGATTGTTACAGCCCTGAATGACTATTTATTTGTGACTAGCAAAAAAATTAATATAAATTACTATTAGTCTATGTATTTATTAAAATTCTTTGCTGTTGCTTGTTCAAAATAATGATCTTTAATAACTTTTTTGAGTTTCAAAATTTTTTAATAAAAAAAAATAAAATTATTCAAAATTCCCCGCCCTATCCTCTATAGTAAAGAAATCATAATAAAACTTTACCCCTTGTTGAAACATGACCGAGAGTAGGATAATGTTCTTCACACATAATTCAAATATATTTTTATAAACTTTAAATTACTAATTAATAATCTAAAGGCCAAAAAATTAATTAAATAGGAAAACGGTAATCATCGGCAAATTACACTCAAAGAGTTTTGCGTTTTTTTTAAGCTCTTTTTCGTCATTTTAGGTCATTTAGACCCATTTCTAATTATTTCAAATGATTGGTAGCCAATTCAATTGAAATATTTTTTTTTTCGCTTGCGACGGGAAGCGATCCTAAGTTTTGCTTTTTAAAACCTAATGGTTTGTTTAACAATCACATTTGGCTATTCTTTTTTTTTAAGTCCTTGTTTTGTTAATATCCTCTCCAGTAATTTAGAATAGAAAAACACAACTTCACACTTTACTTGACACTTGGTGTGTAAAATTTAAAAGTAGTAGGTGTGAGTTACAGGTTTTTAGGGAGGTCATTCGCCTAAGACATTCTTCTTTTACGGACAACCCGTAAGTAATACATCTCCCCCATTGATATTTAGGGCCAATTTGAAACACCATAAATAAGCCTGGGCTTTTATATTGTGCCTTAAAACGAAAGAAGAGTAGAAGTGACAAAGCCTTCGAAAAACTTATTGGATGGTTGCTCGCGGTTTTTTTTATAAAAATTGTTTTTTTTTTTGTCCTAAAACAACAATGGCTTGCACATTTGGTGAGGAAAAAGATGAGGGGACATAATGAAAAAGCGCGGGCGCTCTCCCCAGGAGGTCCGGCTTCGAGGCCCGGGGGGCCCCTAAACTTAATTACTGTTCTGCTTGAATGGCCCTCACGGCCTCCCATGGCTCAACAACTAATCTGAACCCGATTGTTTTCTTTTTTTTTTGCTTCTTTATTTCTTTTAGTTACGTCAATTAATGATGAAGTAACTTTATCGGTAACGTTAACTAATTTAAATTGTATGTATTCATAAAGTAAATCTTGGTGGTGGTCTCTTGTAATCCAGCCTCAATTGTTTTCTAACATTCTAGCAAGTAAATAGACAACAAGATGGATTATTTTGTTATATTATTAATCGAGAAGCTTTATAAGGATATCTGACAATAAATGAATGGATTAAAGAAAGTTAAGAAAGACAATGTCTTGGGAGGTGGTCGAACTATTGCCAAAGGGCGTGCGTCCATATCACGAGATGAAAAATTAGACAGGAAATAATTAGGGCGATAATTTTATGTAGAGGTAGGAGGATGATTTTGGACAATTCCATTTAGAATGTGTTTATGATTAGATCAGGTCAATCGGTCTATAATAAAGAGATCGTTCGATTGGGCGGGAATCGTTCAGTTAATTGCACTTAGTCATAGGCAAGCAGTTAGAGTAAATGGGGGAAAAATAAATTACAACTGTCTGTTTTATTTATAACTTGAGTTGGTTAAGTTCTTTGGAAAGTCGCTCGTTCTGTTGCCTAGTTGTTATTATTGCAAACATTTCATAAATCTTCCGGCGTTTCGGGACAAGCAGAGTAAAATATTCCCTCTTGTTACGAGCGCAACTTCGCTCTGCCTATAAACGAAAACTAGAAGACTGAAAAAGATTTCGTTTTCTTGCAAGTTTCAACAAAAAGAAGATAAACGAGAAGTAAGAGGAAAGATCCGAAAAGATGAAATATTGAAAAGGATACAATCAAAAAAGCTCCAGCCAAGTGGAGATATTATGCTTTCTTTCCGTCTACGAATATCCAATACTTTGTTTCTTTAATGGGAAATAAAAAAAAAAATTTTAGCATATTTATTAGAAATTAATTCAAATTTTTTTCTTAAATTGCCTAATCAAATCAAATAAAAATAAATTTAAATAAAATAATTTTAAAAAGCAAAAAGAAATTTGTTAATTATAATGCTAATTGATGTTAATTTTATTTTAAAATCATCATAAAAATATTTGGGACAAAGTTAAAATGAGAACCTTTCAGAATTAATAGAGAAAGTTAGACATCAACTTCTAAATTATTTTGATTTTTAGTCAAAAGAGTGAAAGATTTTTCACACCCCTTTGTTTTTAGATAGAGAGACAGCGGAAATTAAAAAACAGATTGAAATTTAAAATCTAATATTAAAATTAAGGTAATTAAGGGTATGCTAATTCAAATTAAATTAAATAAGCATAAAAAGTAAATTTATAAACCACACGCAAACTAAAATTATAAAAAGGAATTCGAAAAAAAAATCGACAAAGTTGTAGCATTATTTTCAATAATGCTGGCGATGTGACAAAAGTTTTTGAAGATCTTAGATTATAACAATAAGAGGCTAAGGGAGCAAGCAGCCAGGTAGTTAGTCTCTGAAATGAAACTCTCTGTTGAGGAAACAGTTTCGGTTTTAATGAAATATCACCATCCCCATTCTTTATGGAGAGTGTGAACTCTCAATGCTTTGTCATTTGAGCTCACACTCTCAATAAATAGACTGATTATGGTTATATTTCATTAAAACCGAAACTGTTTCCTCAACAGAGAGTTTCATTTCGTGGAGACTAACTACCTGGCTGCACGCCTCTTTAGCCTCTTATTGTTTAATACAAGAGCAACTTTATTTCTTCAGATCTTAGATTATGTTAAACTGCTGGACGGTTTTACTTTTTTGAAAATGCTTGCGGATATTTTTCATACATATTCTTTTATTATATGAAATGAACACTTCAAAAGATTATAGCCTAATACTAGGATAGCGAATATCATGCGCGTCGAAATATTTGTAAAATAAAATGAATAAACTGCTGATTTTATTGTGACGAGATATATTTAGTTTCCGCCGAATTCAAGATGTCACACACCGACAGACAGACCATGTTGCGAAAACCACTTTTTGGATTCAGGGAACCTCAAAACGTGTATATCCATCAAAATCTCGAATTTTTGACATGAAACCAATAGGCTACTTCTTTCTCTCTCTATATATTAACATTAGGCATTTAGGTAAGAGAAAGTAAAAAGTTTTATTTATTGAGCTAAATTTAACTTTTGGTCTATGATATCAAATTTCAAAATCCTATAAAGTCGTAGCAAGGTCGTTTAAGCCCACGGGCGTGGTGTAGAGGTTAGCGTGCTAACCTCATATACATATACATATATATAT